>BEXV01000514.1:141072-151419 GCA_003118195.1 Hemicentrotus pulcherrimus | reverse complement strand
CCCCCCCCCCCCCCCCGACACAAACATATCCGTTTGGATACACTATAAAGAAACACGCAAACATATCTGATACAGAAAAGAAAAGTGAGAATAGCAAATTATATTGATGACCTGTAATAAAATCCCAGTTGATCAACCTTGGGAAATTGGTAGATCTATAAAGATGATCTGGATCAGAGAAGGGAAAAGGGGTAAATACATTTGGAGGTTGATGTTGTAGAGGTATCGGGGTCGGGGGTTTTTAACATTTAAATGTAAATGCGAAGCTTTTCGGGCCGAGCCCAACATAGTAATTGTGCTCCATAGATAAGTATTTACCCAACTTTACCGCCCTCAACCTAGAATAGGTTATCTGCTAGCAAGGCATTCCTTGAATGATCAAGCATGAAAGTAACAGCCAATGTTTTATATCTGGGAAATATAATAATCCTAAGGCGCAATAAATGTCGGGTGTGACACACATTAGTAAGCCATTAGCATTATGCAGTCCCAACCTACTAAATTTAATTTTATTGTTGTAAATACAGTCTGTTATTGTTTTTACGAGTACTTGTATATCACTCACGAGCTTTGAGGAAAATAAACTCGTGGCTCTGTGGTTTCCAGTCCTATCCGAGGGGCTTGGTATTATGTAAATCGAGGATTAATTACGGAGCAAATTGCATCAGAGGTAGATATGAGTTGGGTTAGCGGCACGTTACTTGGTCAGCTCTCTGTCTTCGCCTAAAAAATGGCTCTGGCGACCCCGGTTCGAAACTCACGTCTTTCGGATGGTGACGTTAAAGGTAGGTCCCCAGATATATATGATTGATATAAGTCTGCACAAATCCAATTACACACATCATTACCAGCGGCGGTCTCCGAACCTTGGCCCTCATGGTTTGCAGTCAACTGAGCCATCGACAAAGTCTCCCCGAATTCTAGTTTAATAGCAGATATATGCACATTTCATATTTTCAGTATTTAAAGGTAAAAAGCTATATCCATGCTTTCTTATTTTCATTATTTTAGCAGTGTGTTAATATAATCATCTATATATCCTCCTTCATAATACCTTACGTCCATTGGATTTGTTTATAATGTAGGTTTTATGAAACCAGCAGTATCACACCTTACACAAACAAATCTTAAAAGTTAAGGCACATGAATAGGACATGATTGTAATGAAATAGGAACCATCTTCATGCGATATGATTCTGATATGTTGTAGGTTAGTAGTGGTAGTAGTAGGGCGGATGATGATATGTTTAACGCCCTCTCTTGACTGCCAGACCTTATCAGTTCCTTAGCAATGCATCACCAGCCTACAGGGTACTTAACGTAACATTTATTATTTTCCCAATTATTTACATCCACATTAAAACAAATATTATTAACAGTCCTGTTCCTCAATCATCCGACGTTAATTAAAGAATTCTTTTTGAAGGAAAGTGGAACATTGATAACTACTCACTATTGTATAAGGTTATTGTATGACATGGGAATATGTTAATCTTAGATTTCTGAAAAATTATTTATTCATCCATCATCCATTTGTTCTTTTAATGTTATGCCCTATTAGTTGGGACCCATTTTGTTTCTCTTTCTGCTGATCCTCTTTTATTAGCATTACAGGCGTTTTATATGAAAAATTTCTTTTAATTTTCTTGGATTCGTCAACGTCTATACGCTGTAGGCGGTCTTTACTATACTGGCAGAAGAAGAAGAAGAAGAAGAAGAAGAAGAAGAAGAAGAAGAAGAAGAAGAAGAAGAAGAAGAAGAAGAAGAAGAAGAAGAAGAAGAAGAAGACTAAGCCGACGCATGGTAGATTGAGAGAAGAGTGAAGATTTATGGATATATCTTAAATTGTAAGAACACGCCACGTTGTAAAATATCGCTTCTAAAAAAAAAACATGTCCTGATCATCGAAAGATCAAAAGAGGGCGATATGACAATATTTCTGTTGTCCGTGTTAAAGGCTAGTTGTGGAGGTGGAAAGGATATCATAAAATTCATGGGATACAAGAATATAGTTTGATCTTATATACTGTTTCATTTTTCAAGTGAAACATGTGCGACATGTGCGACAGATGGTATTGAGTTTCGATGAATATAAGAGAAGGTGTTTTTTATGAATTCGAAATCAAATTCAGCTATCGCTCATCTTTATCAACGAAAAAAATAGAGGAAACTTGAACGTTAGAGATATTCGCATACATTTTAATTTTTAAAGCTAGAACATTGATTGAACGGAATGGAGGGATCAGTCACAAAGCACCGAATACAGCTAACTTCTTTCTCTTGAAATTTTGCAAAGTCCATATACGCTCTGATACGTCCTAATTCGGCCAAACAATAAGAAAGTATGGTGGCTCCTAAGGGACACGGAAACGCAAAATTTGACGTATACCTGTGCAACAACGTCCAAGACGTGAAAATCCACAAAATTGACGTATACCTTTGCTTGGTAGTTTTTTTCGTTTTTCTGTACTCAATGGCCCTGAAGGGCTAGGGGGACACGCAGACATGAAAATCTGCGTCCGATATTCACGTCTGCGTCTCCCAAAAGGGACACGCTATCATGATTTATTGGACGCAGATATTTTTTTCACGCCTTGGACGTAAAGAGACAATGAAACCCTTGCATAGGTATACGTCCATTTTGTGGATTTTCACGTCTTTGACGTGAAAACCCACAAATTTGTTGCATAGGTATACGTCTAATTTTGCGTTTGCGTGTCCCTTAGGAGCCACCATAAGAAAGGGATGCTTTTGCTGGCTTTCTCAGCTTGCCTAGAAACTGGACAGTTGATATTCGGATATTCAACATCAGGTCGTAGGACAAAATGTGCTTTTAGAGGTACAATAAGCATTGAATAGGAGAAAGCAACTATATCGATAACCATGATTGCTAGATAAATTTCTAGCCATTTAATTAACACTACCTCTCACTTTCCTTCCCGCCCTCTTCTTCCTCTTTCTCTCCCCGCACAACCAAACATGAATTCATTTGCATTTTGTCCCTATTATAATGTAGACGAGGCTGTTTTCAGTTAATAAATCAACCTAAAGTACAATACCATTCAATATATATGGAGTAAAGTGTATTGCTTCAAACGTATTCATTTCCGAGTCAGATATTTACCGTTTACTGGCAAGTGCAAATTTGATTTCTTTTTAAGACGTGCCGCATAGCGTCCCATGATTGATATACATGTATTTATTTTGACGGGAAATAAACAGCTTTCCAAGAACAATTTTTTTTTTTAAATCCTTAATAACCTGTGACCGATTCACAAACTGAAATACTGGCTAAAAAGAAAACTGTACATTACGTTCTCAAATGTTAAGCTACAAGAGCATGCAAGTAAGAAGGCGGCTTTGTAAAAGTTAAAATCATTTTTTTTTTATTAGCAAACGATCTCTTGCAAAAAAAGGGGGGTATTTTTATTTTTATGAACATCATTTTGCGTTACATTCATACAAAGGGACAATTCTGGTTCATGTACAAACTTCATTTACCTCTGATCAAACGACATTAAATCTACCATTTTTGACCAAGTGACCTGCTTCATATCAACCCTTTAGCTACGGGAGCCTGGTGGTCCATGTGTTAACTCTATGGGAATGAGAAAAATTAGTAGTCAACGGGTAGGTCGCATATTTGATTTGATCTACCAGAAAATTGCCGCGGATGTTAAGTAATGACTTTACCGAGCCATATGAGATTGATATTATACTAAGAGTAAGAAGAAGAACAATTGAACAGTGAAATTTTTGCGTGAGATCACGAGCCTATAGGCTTATCGACTTCACATGAATAAGGCCTACAAAAAAAAAAAATGTTGTATTGCCCTTTAGGTGCGAAAACATGGGCCGGTCGGTCGAAAAACTTTTTTTTTTGCGGGGGGGGGGGGAATATATTTCTCAGTTTTGAATTCATTAAACATTTTTTGTTGTTAACGTAAACAGAAAAACGAGATGAGGAGGCGCGATAGCTCAGTCGGTTGAGCAGTGGTCTTGTAATCCGGCGACCCGGGTTCGAAACCGAGGCGATGCGCTAGTGCCCTTTCATAAGGCATTAATCCTCGTTGCAAGGACTCTCGGAGAGGACCTAAAGCCGTCGGTCCTCTGGTTGCTTACTAACAATCATTCATGCATTCATATTAGCAGTCAGGTAAAACAACTATCACTACCACATGTCGGCCCGATAACCGCATGTAATATCGCAATAAAAATAAAAACGCCTCGTGTGCGACGGCTGATATTATTAGCACTGACGTCATCTCTGTGGAGTTGGCGTGGTGTAGTGGTTAATACACTTGACATTCAATCCAAGGCACGTGGGTTCGAATCCTAGCCCGGCACTGGCATCCTTTGGCAAGACCTTGAAGGAGAACTAACTAACCCTCAAAGAATGAGTGTAGGTCACTGTAGGTATTCTGAAAAATGAGATGAATTCCTGCATTTTGATGTACAATAAATCTTACGAATGTGTACAAGAGATATATAAATGAAGATTTCTGGGCATGATACGTACCTGGCAGGGTTGTGCACCAAACTTTAATTGGAAAGACTTTTTAATTCAATAACAAAACCTTTACTTTTCAGTGAGGTAAAAATTACATTTGGTGAAATATCTATAATAGGGTAACATTTGTAACTCATTTATTTAAAAATACTAAAATCTATTTCATTTATGCGAAACCTTCACCCCAGAACAGGACCAAGTTATTTATGCAATTTGAGTTCTGGCAATTGGAGTACAAAGGATAATAGCAAGTGAATGATATGCTTCATCACCACTAACACCTGGGTGGATGGCTTTGTGCCTTTCTCATCACTTTGGTGGGGAATCTTGAAGATTGATGGGCAAGAATGCAATAAATCTCTCAGAACGACTTAAGTTATTCTTTGGTGTTATGTTCTCCTTTAATCCATATTTGCCACTTTCCACCCACGTGGCAATTTATTGACAGGGTGATTGTCAGGGTTAATAATTGCAGGGCCCTCGTGACGAACAGCATTGATGCTTATGATGCATTCCTGAGTAAACGCAATTATGATAATTATTTTTATTTTTACAGCTACAAAAAAAAATCGACAATGATCAATAATTGCATCCATGGGTAAACGCCATTATAATGATTACAATATCTTTACGGCTACCAGGAATTCGGCAATGATCAATTCATGAGTCACGAGTTAGTGATATCTGTAATNGGCATTCCTGAGTAAACGCAATTATGATAATTATTTTTATTTTTACAGCTACAAAAAAAAATCGACAATGATCAATAATTGCATCCATGGGTAAACGCCATCATAATGATTACAATATCTTTACGGCTACCAGGAATTCGGCAATGATCAATTCATGAGTCACGAGTTAGTGATATCTGTAATTTGATATTTCTCGGTGCTACTAAGTATACATGCAAGTATACTACGCAAGCACATGCTAGCACAATGCACCTGGTATATCATCTACCTCGACGTGAAATATCAGCTTTTCATCGACTATTTATGATTATCTAATTGCTTTTGTAATAATTCCCATGCAACATCACCAAAGCTTAATACATCTTGGAAATATTAATATTTTTGAAGTAATATTGAAAATAAATAAACCATAGTGAATTAATAACATGATAGTATGATCTGTAAATCATGATCCCACTTAATAGCTGAGCTTCTTATTTGATTAATGTTTGCGCATTTTGTATTCTGCAATCGAATCTTGTATTTTATTTATATTCTTCTTCTCAAGATAATGGATTACACTTAGCGGTGTTTTGTATAATTTATTTTGTCAAAATGTGAATCAAAGATGTCTAGACACATTACACAGCCCAAAGCAGATTAGTCTCGTCTGATTTACGGAAGATTGTTATTTCTTATTCAACTATGAAGGGGATTGGAGAATGTGTCAATCGAATTATTAAGACTCCAAATTCAGAAACGAAATTGGCCATGCAACCTGGATACCGTCTTTCTTTCAAGGCAACCTTCTCCAATGAATCAGGATATTTACCGTTTCAATTTATTCATCGATATATCTCCCTCTGAATAAATTTCTTTTTCATATTAAATACATTAATTCAAAACTTTTTTCCTTGTGTAAAAATGATGACGAGACACTTCAACATCTTTTGGGGGATTTTAGAATTTTTAATTCCTTTTCGTCAGAAGTGCAGGGAAAATATACTGCACAAGGAACTGCACAACAGTATTACCAATAGAGTTGTGTATTTTGGTACCATGGATCCCGCTTTTGACTAATTTAATTTTGTAATTCTTCATGCCTAAATTTATCTCTTTTTCTGCCGATGTAATAATATGTTGCCTAATATCTATCACTTTATTAGATAATACAAATTAAGTTGTGCTATTGAAAACGAAATTGCTCTTGATCGGGATAGACTTGACTATTAGAACAAGAAAAGGGATCTTTTGAATATTTACATTTTTGGTATGCTATATTCTGGGTAAACGTTTTTTTTTTTTTTTCTTATGTTTGTTTTTATATACATGTAATACGAATTGTTGAGTATATGCTGAATTCCTTTGGATATTTTGTTCTACTTTCTACAGGCAAATAAGACCTTTTCTGGGCCCGCCTATTGCATAAAAAGTTGCGTCTAAAATTCAACTCTGAAAATCAAACGCAAGTCCTAGAAATCAAACGCAGCTTTGCAACTCTCTTTATGCAATGCGCAGTTGCGTTTGAAGTTGCGTATGATATTTGCGTTTGATCCGAATTGTTGTTGTAATATGAGCTTCAGAGGCATTCTTCCCCATCTCAGCTTTGTATTGGATTTTAATATAGTGATGGTTTCTTCCTAGATAAGCTCCGTTTATAACGTAAATGTTACTTGTTTTGTCTTGGGTTTTTGTTGTGTGTGTTGGGGGGGGGGGTATATAAAAGTACCTGCATTGTAAAATGATTGTATCAGGTCAACTTATGAGTGTGGAGGAGCAGGTGGTTATATTTTGTTTGCTCGGCAACCGTTAACACTGCACAGAGCATCTCAGGAAACAAACCTAACATGCACGTCACCTTGGTCGAGTGTGTGTGGCAAACGTGACAAATGTAGTTAAAGTATTGCGACAGGACGTCTTTGTTGCGTCAGGGATTCGAACCCCGCACCTTGTAGCTCATGGTCCGGTGACTTATCCGCTAGACCAAAACACTTCTACATAGGTTTTTTGTTGTTGGCTGTAGTTCAGAAGTCGTTAATTGACGCAGAATATATAAAGTTGCTTGATGCATAGCTCGGAAATAGTTGTATAAGAATGATAATAAATGATGATTATAGCGTCATTATATTGCGCACGTATTCCTCCAAGGGGATGCTCAAGGCCAGATGCCCCCATGGCGCTCAAAGCATTCAAGAAATGTCTTCCTGCCACCTGCCCATATACTACACCTGGATGGAGAGTGGCAAATGTAGAACAATGTCTTGCCAAAGGACATCTGAACACCTGCAAAACGGAAATAATTATAAGTCATTTTATTTAGCAATACATGTAAATAAAGAATACAAGTCAGGATATAAAGGGACTTGAACTTGATATTCGGTCTGGTACTAACAGAACAGAAATATAGAGAAATCGAGAAACGGAGAGAAATGGAATATGTTAGAGATGAGAAGAAAACTCCTTCCATAAAAAGAAATTAGGGGTTTGAAAAGAGGGTTTGCAATTAGTTTGCATATTGCATGCTCTACTCACACAATACTACTACGTGTCGTGGCATTGGTATGAATAAGTACTATGTAATATTGTACTTTAGGTACACTTCTGTGCTGCACCCGGTCAACCGTGATATATGTTTTTTTCACATAATGCATTTACGATAACAAATTAACAATAGAGTTTCAAAACCTAACAATGGCACCGTATAGTTTAGACCTAATAAGCTGTAGATGAGCATCAGGTTAGAATTACCAACCTCGTGGTTCATAGTTTAGACCTATATTAAGCTGTAGCTGAGCAGCAGGTTGGGATTACCAACCTCGTGGTTCATAGTTTAGACCTATATTAAGCTGTAGCTGAGCAGCAGGTTAGGATTACCAACCTCGTGGTTCACAGTTTAGACCTATATTAAGCTGTAGCTGAGCATCATGTTAGGATAACTAACCCTGTGGTTTATTCGAAGTTTGTGTAATGTGGTTTAATTATTTCTTATCCTAACAAAAGATTTCCATAATCATATCAGATATCTGAAAGAAAACTGATATTTCTTTAACAGTTTACCAGACGCCCCTATACATTTGTAATCAAACTTTGTCAGGAGAATAATTGATGTATATCAAATTGGAAATTATGAAAATAATCAAAGTTTCAGACCCCTCTCCTGAAAAACTGAAAGCCCTAAAGTGTCCAATGACCCCAAATATGGAAAGGGGTGAACCCGTGTTATACGTCCCATACGATATTTTAATTTGTATATTTCATCCCAAAACTAAAAAAAATGTATTTATATAATATAATGACCATTGCCTAGTATTGATACTAATATGAAGGGAACAATTTTTCCAATGCTCATATCCATATATTTGTTTCAATTTTTTATGAAATAAACGGACTAAAGTCATGTTATAAGGATACACATTACAAACCGCCCGAGTATTATTAATCTACATTTGCCAGATCGACTCCACCCAGGTACATAGTAAGAGAGTGTCTGATTTATTCCTTGAACACAATGAGCGTTACGGTTGCCGGAGCTGAAGCCGAGGTAATGTTGTATGTCCAAAGTCCTTTAGAAGCGCTTTTTATCGTGATTATTAGCTATTCAAGTACAGAATTCTATTATTATTTTGATATTATCGTTCTAGATCCCACGCCAGGGTCAATTATTGTTCTCTAAGAAGTCAAAACTAGTGAAGTCATGTAGAACGGATTTAGGTCACTACGTCCACACAATGATTTCTTCTTACGTACAATAATACGCCTTGCTGACTATTGACCAGACTCACTGAATTCTTACTGAACTATTTAGATATTTTCCTCTTTTTTTTTGAATCAATGACTTCTTCTTACGTACCATTACAGTGACAACGATACGCCTTGCTGACCATTGACCCGACTCACTGAATTCTTACAGAACTAGTTTAATATTTTCCTTTTTTTTTCTTTTATAAATCGATGACTCTTCTTTAATACCCCAAACTTTCAGGGCCGTGTCTCATTAATCCTTTCACTTAACACAAGATTTATTTTCAAAATACATATTCAAATGTCAAAAGCAAAAATCTGTTATCGTCATATAGATCCTCATAAACCGGTATAAAACGGTATTGGTAAAATTATACCTCTGGATTATCGTGCATTAAGAAACCTTAACCCACGACTAAAACTCCTAGGACGGTGAGAAACCTGGGTTAAAATATAGGTTCCGATGTCTAGATGGTTCTAGGTGATGAACACAGTCAAACTTGTCATAGAGGCCACCTGTCTATAAAGGCCATCTGACTACAGTGGTCTATTCCTTTCCATTGGGTGGCCTTGACCATGGGTGTCAATCCCAGGGGCGATTATTTTTTCCGTACCACTAACGCGTCACATCGTATAAGTTCCCATTTTTCCTTGCAATAAGTGTCCATTTTCCATTCTCATAAGTGCCTTTTCTCTGGTAAATGACCCTTTTCAGGTACTAGAAGTTACTCCTTTTCACTTCAGATAAGTGCCTCCTTCACCTCCTATAAATGCCCCTTTAAAATCATTTTCCTTCAACTAGTGAACATTTTCCTTTCTTATAAGTGCCACTTTTTTATTCACATAAGTGTCCCTTTTCATATTTGGTCATTGCCCCTTTTCAGGTGCGATAAGTGCCTCTTTTGTTCTCTGATAATTTTCCTTTTAACGATGATACATGCCCCTTTTCTTTTCTAATAAGGGACCTATCCCCTTTTTATAAAAGCCCTTTTTCACTTCTTATAAATGCCCCTATCAAAATTTGATGGGAGCCAATTTTCCGTCGACAAATGCCCATTTCCTATTTTCATGAATGATTTTTTCCCCTGGTGAGTGCCTCTTTTTGAGGGTGTAAGAAGTGCCCTACTTTCACCCCTGACAATATTACTCTTTGTATTTTCCGCACTGCGACCTCACAAATCTTAAATTTTTTCCTCGCTCGCTTCGGTCGCTTGCAAATAAATTTCAGACCATCACACCCAACTGCAAAGCATGATGCTTAAGCAATATCTTGTATGGTGTATAAAGTGAAGCAAATATTGTAATCACAATGTAAGGGTATATACCAATGTCTAAAAAATGCATATTTTTGCTTTGAGATTTCCCTTTGTAGGTGCCCTTTTTTTCTTGGTGCCCCCCCCCCCCCACTTTGGAAGTCGCCCGGCC
>BEXV01000514.1:84054-94246 GCA_003118195.1 Hemicentrotus pulcherrimus | reverse complement strand
ATAAATTTTCTTGAGATGTATTTTTCCTAATGGACATACGAATTACCATAATCGTCATATGCTCATAAGAGTCCAGAACATACTTAGTTTTCTCATAAATATCCTCAGAGCCCTTTTTAAAAATATCTTTCTTTACAATTTCTGTTCTTTGTTGGCACTGGTCTAGGCATTGCCGTAGCAGTGGCCTTATTGGTGGGGGGGGGGGGGCACCTGGCTTTCTGGGTTGTGATGAAATGCATCAACAGTATTACTGAATGGGGGTAGGCAGTTTGAAAGAGGTCCTATCACCTTGTCGTTGTTGTTGTTTTTTTTTTTAGTTCCTTCCCCTATCCCCATTGTTTTCTCCATTTTTTTTTAAACCATAAAATTGGGGGAGCATACCTGGTAGGCATTATTTAATCAATGGTAGAGGGACGTTTCTAAAAAAAGGCCACTAACATACCCCTAACCCTACTGTATGCCAAACATGGAATGCAAATAGGATACATTTGCTTCATTAAGTTGTGGTTATTTTTAGAAATATGCCTCTACAAATAATTAATTAATATTTGCAATTTTACCACAAAAAGCCTATCTCTTTTATTTGTGCAAAGTTTTCTATCCATTAAAAACTTTAAAATACAATTGCATTGAATATGACTTTATGCAATATATGTATATCACTCTTATTCTGGATTGTACATATATATGTATATATCAATCTGATTCTGGATTGTACATATACCGGTATATATCTTTTAATGATCATTCTAACATTTTTCTGATGGAAAGATGAATTGAGAATACAGAACATCAGAGAAACAGTTTGGTGAAATTGTGAAGAAAAAAATCAGACAAACAATAAAGAAATTTATGACATTTTAAAAGCTGTAATCACTACACATATGGCAATCTCAAATTGGTGAATTAGGGGTAGTCATTTGACTGTGAGGCCCCTCTTGTTGTGAACTAAATCTATCAATACCTCATCATTCATTTTTAACAATGATAAGTTAGTCACTTTCTGTGTTGGAACAAATAGGAGAGATGTCTGAAACTACATCACAGTGACGTTACCCATTCCACAATTTGAAACTCCCATTGTAATTACAACTCCCTAAAAAATATCAAAACCTTCTTTATTTCCCATCAGACTTCAGTAAAGTTATTATCTTATCTGATTGTTCTGCGTTTATGGTTCTATTACCCTATAAAAACCCAATTCAATACTGGATCAAAAGGAATGTTCAAATTAGCACTAAAATCTTATAAAAATATGTTACATTATTAGTATGCAACATTATAAAAGTTGAAGAAGACATTTATTCTATACCAAACAGCTGGCACACTTGTTTCTTGGTATCTTCTGGACTCTTCACCGTGTATCCTTTTGTTCTTGAGTCTTCGAAGATCTCGTGATCATTGCCTCCCTAAATACATACATAAAAAGACACACAGAGAGGGAAAGAGAGATAATTTGATATAATATAATATACTATATTGTAATGTAAACATTAACGTAAATGTAGTGTAATGTATATGTAATGCAATGTAAATGTAATGCAATGTAAATGTAATGCAATGTTATATAAATGTAATGCAATTGAATATAAATGTGATGTAATGTTATATCAATGTAATGCAATGTAATGTATTGTAATGTAAATGTAATGTGAATTTAATTTGAATGTAATGTAAATTTTATGTACATGTAATGTAATGTAATACATTTTTATCATATAATCATAAAACATAATACATTTTTAGAGAGCATCCTAATGGCTGAAAAGCTTTCACATGACACTAAACAGTTTGATACGTGGAAAGGAGTGTGCAGTATAACATCATTTTTTTTTGGGGGGGGCATGGTATATTGCTTACAAATAGAACCGTATTATCAAGCAACTGCTCATGTATCCATCGTTTGCACTTTCTAAACCACATGCATTTAATGTGGAAGGTTAGATGGCCTGAGCAAAAACCAAGGCAGAGATCGCAAACACCCTTCCTTTTATATCATAAATATTTGATACATCTGGGAGGTGTTTCACAAAGATCCTAAGCTGAACTTATCTCTAAGTTGGACTTGAATATTATGGACAGCCATTTGTAGCCTGAAAATTATATATATTAAAAAGCAAAAATTCAAGTATTTTAGACTTTTCATAAATTCCACATCAAGAACATGAAATCTCCCATGATAATAGAAAATATGAATGATTTGAATCAACATTTTATGCCTTTAAAAATAATGTATACAAAATATTTTTAATGATGCTAACGGCTTTCCATAATTGTTGAGTCCAACTTAGAGTTAAGTTCGACTTATGATTTTTGTGAAACACTCCCCAGGAATTCTTAACTTGAAATTATATTTCAACCTTGGCTTGCAGCCTCAGTGAAACACAACTTCACTTGTTGGGAAATCCTGAATTCATTGGTTCATAGATATACATGTATGATTATATTGAGCTCAGGAGCAGTCAATACTTACATTTTATAATACGCTCAACCCCATACAATAAACAAAAATAAATATATATACAACAAGCATAAATGAACAATAAACATCACACCTGAAAAGTTTGAAGTTATATTTCCATAAAATATGAGTATTAAATATGAATATTCTCACCTTGTACGTCTTGTCCCCAAAGAAATAGATTTCTTGAAAGTCCTTTTCCAAGAACTTGAGGCAATAAGTCTTGTCCCATCCTTTTGGAAATGCATCTATGCTTATCTGCCCTCCTATGATGAGACAGAGAAACATAAACAGAGAGAGAGAGGCAGAGAGAGACAGTGGGAGAGGGGAGAATGGGGAGGGAGAGAGAGATGGAAAGACATACAGACAGACAGACAGACAGACAAAAGCGTAACATAGAGATAGAAAGAAAACAAAGACAGAGGGAGAATAAATAAAGAAGGACAAAGGAAGAAAGAGAGAGGAAGAAAAACAGAGAAAAATACAGAAATAGAGATAGAACAAGGCAGTGGGGAGAAATTAAAACAAAACAATGTACTAAAACCAACTGAAAAATAACCTGCCATTTAAATATACAAGTTTTTATAATATAACATTGAAATCCAAATTTAAAAGCTTTATACCTTAAAGGAAAGCAAACAAAAATAAGACAAGCAGATTTGTCAAAGTTGAATGAAATTGGACAAACAAAAAAGCAATGAATTTTCAAAAGCTGAATTGATAATGTGATGAAGTGTCAACGCACAGAATGAGTAAAATTTCTTCTTTTTTTTTCTTCCTCAAAATTTTTCAAAATTCTTCAAAATTTGTCACTCTGGAGGGCCAAAGTGAAAAGGCGCTAGTTAGAACAAATGAAAGGTATTAATTTAGTATGCACCAAACTGAACAGTTGAACATGAATACCTCCAACAACTCACAATATACTGACCATATTTCCAATTAGACATTTGCATAGATTTAGTGATCACATATATTTAAAACAATCATAACTCTTTTTTTTTCAATTCTTTTTTCAAAAATGCACAATTCTGTTTCTCTATTTTCTGCTCATATACACTAACAAATTTATTACAAATCTTGGGTTGCCCTATAAAATAATATTCTTTCATGAACTTTGGATTGGAGGATTGCATCTGTGGCTAGGTATAAATAGAAAGGTTTTATGAATATGGGCCTATATGTTTCTTATAAATCACAGAAAGGTTTGCGACCCTAGCTGGCCTACATTCATACATCTTTACCGAGCACTGTAAAACCAGAGTAGGTCCATGGTAAAACTAATTCTCTACACACACTAGTGCTGTCATTGAGAAAAAAAATCTTTGTCGACATGTCGTCTTGAATTTTAGCCGACAACGACACATTGTCGACAGATGGTTGGAAGAATGCAATCCTTCCTGACGGTCGTAAGGTACGGTACTGTTATTGACTGGTACTGGCACTGCAGCGAGTGGTGCATGCACGCCATGCAGTCACTGCTCTGAAGACCGACCGGTACGGCCGGCCAGCGTGCATGCCAGATTTTTATTTGCTGCAGCCATGTAAGATGACCGATTTCGAGTTTGTGTTCACTTTGAAATACAAATTACACAAAACCAAAGTGTTTTGTTATAAAAACAGTGTTGTTTGTAAAAATGATTCAAAGTGCGTGTAAAGCCTATAAATGGGTTGATTCTTGTCGACAATATACTATCCCTGTCGACATGTCGCCTTCCCGTAAAAATGCACTTTTATCGACAAGGTTGGCGACAGAAGGCTTGTCGATGACAGCACTAACACACACTGCAGTATATAATCTAGGCAGAGTAAGGCAGAGTAAGACACAGGAATTGGAGCTTAGCTCACAGCCAAAGGATTTATACAAACAGAGGGCCTGGCTTAGAGGAAATACAATCCTCCATTGATATGGTAATCAAGAAGGGGTGTGGTCACTGTGGTGTGTACTCAACTGAATGGACTATCATACAAATGGTTTCACCTGAATGCACTATGAGACAGTAAGCTGTCTTCATCAGCTTTGCGTCTTTGTCAGCCCGCAGTTAATTGGCGGGATATTTGGTCAAGATAATCGTCCCTTTATATCTTGGGCTAGTTTGCAATATATCTCGCTATTTGTCCGGTGGGTCTTCCCCGGCCCAAAGACTCACACAAAAGACAAAGACTCACAACAAAATATCTCGAGCTCAAGTTTAGAGCTTGGGAAAAACTCGATTTGTAACTTCAGGCTTATTTTCCAAATCAGAAATAGCAGGCTATTTTGCAATCTCGAGCTGATGAAGATAGGCCTAAAGTAAACATTGGGGTAGCTCAAAGGTACATCAAGGATAGGTACACAGAACAGGTGAAGGAATCAAGTAGTCATGATAAAGTGATAAGTTAATTAGATATTTGTTAGAGGGAGATCATATAGATCAATTCTAGACTCAGTGGATGAGCAGATAAGGTACATCTTTTGGATGGTGACGTTAAAGATCTGTCCCCAGAAAGGGTCTGCTTGCTATTAATAAAAGACCGCTATTCATTAAGTCATGCATTATGGATATCGGTCCTTATGCATAGTGGTTGAAACATTAGGGATCGTTTAACAATGTTAAATCTGAGATACACGGCCCTACGTGTTATCAGTGTCTGTGATATGGTGTAATATTGAAGCCCTAAATAAATTGCGCTTCAAAATGATCAAGAAGTGTCTCAAGAAAGTAAAAAACTTTGAGAGACCGGTTTTACCATACTTGTTTTCCCCAATAGACTGTAGTGTTATGAAAACTGTTTGGCAAACGGTTTTCAAAATTTGTAATTCCAATCATAAATATCTTGATAATCAGACAGGCAGTCGACTTGTCAAAGTCATGGGGTTTCTGACTTAACTTAAGGTTTATAATTATCATTGCAGCATGAGCTAAATCCAGAATTTAGTTTTAGAATCCCTTTAACGAATAAGAATAAAGACGTTGTGTAGTCTTACCTATTGAGAATACCAGACCGTCTTTTGTGAACTCTTGACGAAGGGCTTCAACCATCTTTGTCCTCACTCCATTTAGCTGAATATATCAAAACAACAAAAATGTAAAACAAATCTCATAGAACACAAGCTTTCAACAAAATAAATCCTCAGGAGAAATTTACATTTAAAAAAAAAATGAAGTTATGGTGCTGACACTGACAGTCTGCCACAAAAAACAGGAATATCATTTTGTAGAGCTAAAAAGTCAAAAGATTTCGCTTAAATTGAATGTGTCTGTTTCCATCTGAATACCAAATTATGATTCATCCTAAAATCAATGATAAGAGATGGGGAAAGTGTCTCTTGGGACATTCAAGAGGAGACCTTAACGATTGGTTATTTCGAGAAATGATATATATTTGATCTGCTTTTAAAAGGGTAGACATGACGAGAACAGCCCATTAGAGCTTTACCATAGTAGTTACAGTTTACTAGGGTGTTAGCTCATCAAAATTCACACTCGAACCACTCGGCACTATGAACATGACAGACAAAGAAAGTGGACAAAATATACAGTTTCTCAGATAGACAAAGGAACATCCCTTCACTGCTATTATGTAAAAAATATGTAGAACATAAAAGGAGACATCTGTAAATTAATTTTGGGTAATTTTTGATGACATCTTACCTTGTCAAACTCACTGAATTCTGCCCTCTCAGGGTAACTACAGCTCCTTCCGATAGGGCATATATTGATCATGCCATTACGGAATTCAATGAAGGTTCCTCTGAAGAAAAACAAAATAGAATAATCATCACTGAATCAACTGGTTGACTATTTAATTATCTTGATCTCATTCCCATACCATTGAAAAAAAAGGAACCAACTAGTGCCCACAACCAATGAGTTAAGAGACTGGACAATAATGATGACAATAATAATAGTGCATTCATATAACGCATTTTCCATTTACATACCGATATTCGCTTTACAATTACATTATTAACAGAAGTTGTGAGTTTTGAGATATTTTGTAAAGGTTTTGAAAGGCTGCTGGTTGCAAAGAAATCTTGGTAGCTTATTCCACAGTTCGGGAGTAGCAGTTGAGAATGCTCTGTCACCAAGTGCGGGTAGCATCTTGGGAGATGGATAGTTGCCTGGTTGTAATGAGTTCAAGCATGATGCATTGGGGAGCAAAGGAATTACTAGGATAGTTGCATGGTTGTAATGAGTTCAGAGAAGTAGGGAAGAGCGAGACCATGGATGCATTTAAAGGTGAGTAGAAATATTTGTAATGAATCAATGGAATGTAAACTTTTTGTAATTTAAGTAAAATTGATTGATGCAAATGTAGTGAATCAAGGAAAATAATTCTCGCTGTAACACACTAAAATATTTTTGTAATTTGACATGCAACAGAGATGAGCCTTTACTTGTGTTTGAAAATAATAATAAAACAAAGAAATGCTTGAATAGCAAATATATCTAAATAACAAATTAAAACATGCACCATTGTACATTTTTTGTTAGATAATTGACTTTCTTAAAGCACTCATTTCATACCCTAACACTGAATTGCATACAAGAGGCCACAATTATCTCTGTGTGAACTTTAATCTGCACCTAAAATGTATCAGATCAAATAACTTGCAACAAAACAAGATAAAGAATGAAATGTGTGCTCACCTTTTGAGGGGTAGTTTAACACCAGACAGATATTTGAGACAGAAGTTAATCAGTTCCTGCATCTTATCTTCTCCCATGAACTTTTGAATGCTCTGAAGGAAAGAGAAAGACAAATCAAGTGATTTACAAGTATATTGTTATATAAAAAATAATATATTATGTGCTTTTCTATCCCGGGAGCTATGTTACAATTTTTTCTTTTACATACAGTTGTTTGCATGAGGCTAACCTTGTTTTGGTTTATTGTTTTGTATGAATTGTTCAGGGTAATGAAAGAGTTGTTTTGTACCATGTTTCAATCAATGCAAATTGATAGATTTTTGATATACTTATTTATTATTACTTATCATGGTCAAATACTCAGGATACAAATTAAATCAATGAAAGCGAAGTGAGCGAACAAGAATAAATTAACCAAAGATCAGTTCAATTCAATTCAATTCTTCTAATTCTTTCTTTGAGGAATATAGCAAGGACAAAAATTAATTAGGTAGAATCCAGTTACATATTGCTTCCTTCTGGTGAGTATTAGGCTAATGGAAGAAGAGCATTCAAATTACACAATGCCATCAGTGAAACCTTGGCACCGTGGATTTTTGGCATATGCTCCTACTTTCAACAATAGCCCTGCCTAAAGCCAAGATAACTTCACAAGATAAACACACCTATGGAAAGCATATACTCTCTTATAATATTCTTAGCAGTTTCAGTTCTAATTTGTTTGCATTAAGCCAACATTGTTTAGGATACTATTTCATAGGAACAGAATACTAGTATGGTAATAAAAGAGCAATTATTGATTGAAACCCATTTCAATGAAAGTTGCTTTATTGTTTAATTGAATTTGTTACATGATGGACAAAAAAAAGATGCTTTTCTGTTTTCTTCTCTTCACTGCTTTTCTCTTAATAAGAATATTTTAAAAGGGGCATCATTGATAGGGCTATAATTATGGTAAATAACAAATAATATATGTATGTATTTGTTTAAAAGGGTTTCCAATTAGGCTTATAATTATAAGCCATAATGCACATTGGAAACCTGTACATGGCTATCCATTACCTTTACACATTCACAATTTCACAATCTCGATTTCTGTTTAATACCTGGGTAGCAATATTTTCTCCTTTAGCTAACGCAACAAGCCCATTCTCAGCAAAGACGAAATCAAACATATTGATTCTCTCTGCACCGTCCATCTGCTCTGTAATCTTAGGCAGATCTGAACCTCCCACCAGGCCAACAGGATATCTCTGCTTCAGTTTCTTCAAAAACTCAACCATATCCGGTTCAATAACCTGGAAAGAAATTAAATGGAAAGAAGTATGATTATTACATACATGTACATACACATTTAGATGAATGAAAGGATGGCATTCAAATTACATAATGCCATCAGTGAAACTTTGGCACTGTGGATTTTTGGCATATATGATCTTTCTTTCAACAATGGCACTGCATTAGCCAAGATTACATCACAAGGTTAACACACCTGTGGAAAGCAGATACTCTCTTTTAATGCTCTTACTGTAGCAGTTTCTGACAACCTGAAAAAGGATGCATATATATATATATATCAACCTTCAGTCCAATCAATTCTGGAATGTATTAAGCCCTTATAAAAAGATTTTTATAAAAAATAAAACTAGTTTTTAAAAAAATTATAACAGTTTCCAGCCTTGAGTACGCTCCGAATAACCACTATGCGCAACACACATGTATGTGGGTTGAAATATAAAGTAACAATGCAACTTCAATACTTGATTTTTAGAGGAAACTGAACTCAGAATGTTACCCATCAACGGAACAAAGAGGGGAAACAAAAAAAGAAAGGGTAGGTATATTGAACTGTAAAATATTTGAATAACCCAAATTATGCCAAAAACATACAAGTAGTGGACAAAAGCCAATGCTAAAAAAATGTCAAGGTCATTAACTTTGAGAAAATGAGCTTGAAACTGTCAGGATTCCATCGATTATTGTCAGGTTTAAAATAATGAAATGAGGTGCTTTTTCCAGTTTACGTCAGAATGTACAGGACCAGGAACCAATTAGCATATGTTTTAAGTATGATATCAGGGTCCTAAATTGCGATGTATTGGAGAAATAAGTACTAGACCTAGTACAGATCTAGAAATAGAATACTCTTTTTATTGGAAAAAGTATATTCAATTACTTTTTTTTTATACTGTTCTAGCATGTCTGTCTAGATCTAGAGACTAGTAAGTATGAATAGACTTTAAATAGAATTCATGAATGTATTGTTCAATTTCACTCCTGTTTTTTTCCTTCATATTTTTGTAGTTTTCTTTGTTTTATTTTTGTTTTATTTTTAGTAGGCCTAGAGTCTAGACTTAACAACGTTTCTTTGCCAAATCAAACCATGTGGTGTAAACGACAGACTAGACTGTAGATTCTGCAGGCTATTCATATTGTCTAGTTAATAATTGTTAATAATAAAATTAAAAGTCAAGTTTACTTTAAAGTTTAAAACTTCAATATTCAATCAAACAGTTAATTATTCATCTGTTTTCACGATCGGCATAGACTACGTACATGCTCATCATGTACATATCCAATTTATGAAACTAGTAGCCTAGACTACTAGCCTAGAGTAAAGATCTACCTCGTGTATGAAGAATTATTTAGACACAGTCTAAAAATGCTAGAGATCTAGATCTATGCGATTAATAAGTTAGAATACCCGAGTTTATCCGTTGACTCATCACTCATCACAGGCCACACTGCACCGCGCCACGGCTATCGACCGCTCCGCCGCGCCGGCGCCCTGTAGCCTGAAGCGAAAGACACGGCTTTGCTTGCGCTTGACAGGCCGGGATGTGAGATACATAATTTTCAACGTGTGGGACTTACCTTTAATTATTTTGATTAATAGCGAAATGTATCTTTGGTTTACTTACCTTTCGAGCGTCAGTAAGAGTTCCATCAACGTCGAAAAGAATGATCTTTGATGTATCACGAGACATGTTGGAGGAGAGAACGATATGTGATCAACACTAGGAGAAAACACAAACTGTTTAAGCGAAGCAGAACCGGGCCGAGTTGACACGTAGATCTATACCTGAAAAAGCTCGAGCCC
>BEXV01000514.1:33239-43445 GCA_003118195.1 Hemicentrotus pulcherrimus | reverse complement strand
CCCCCCCCCCCCCCCCCGTGTTAAAAAAATTAAGGGGAAGGGTAGTTAATGCCTGACATGAACCAAGAGAGTGATTAACAAAGACTAAGCTCGACTTCAAGTTGAACTATGGCAGGCCGTTTATGCCACTGTTTTCTCTCACCATTTACTGGCATTGGTCTCTCCAGGGACGTACAAATCATGGTCACAAATCTACAGAATTTACATTTTTTTATAATTCATTATCGAAGGAAAAAATATTATCTAAAGTTCATAATGGTAAGAGCAACCAGTGGCATGAACGGCCTGCCCTAGTTAAGTCCAACTTAAACTCGATCTTAGTCTTTGTGAAACACTCCCCAGTACTATTAAAGGGATGGTTTAACAATGTTAAATCTGAGATACACGGTCCTACGTGTTACCAGTGACTGTGATATGGTGTAATATCGAAGCCCTTAAAAAAAAAATCACGCTTCAAAATGGTCAAGAAGTGCCTCAAAAAAGTTCAAAAAATCTTTGAGTGACCGGCTTTACCATACTCGTTTTCCCCAATAGACTGTAGTGTTATGAAAACAGTTCGGTGAACGGTTTTCAAAATTTGTAATTCCAATCATTAATATCTTGATAATCAGACAGGTGATCGGCTTGTAAAAGTCATGGAGTTCCTGACTGACCTAAAGGTTTATAATTATCATTGCAGCATGAGCTAAATCAAGGATTATTTCTAAAGGATCTAAGACAAAGTTAAAGGACCCCTTTAAAGGTAATACAAAGTTTCGGTATGGGATCATGAATTTGGTTCAAATGAACATATTGGAAGCATATGCAATCCTACAATATTCAGTGATAGTTGTCACGGTTGAAATCGAGCCAAAATTTATGAAATTATAAATAATACACTATTTATGTTGTATAGCTCCCTCTCAAGGTCAATACATTAATTAAGCTAAAAAACAATGTTTTTTGACTGAAATCGACCGATTATATTTCCATTTGGAATCACAACTACATACTCTGAGATTTTCATGGTCGTAGCTACCTATGTACGGCTGTTGGCGCTATTTGAAATTTATCAAAATTTACCGGGAGAAGTGTTTTAGGGGTTAAATTTTCTAGTGCTTATAATACACAGGGGCATCCAAATATATCAAAATTGTAAAGAATCACTATCCACCCAATTTTTGAAATTTCCCAAAACCTTTAATACTGTTCTAGGATGACATGGAAAGATCTTGTTATATGCTCACCTTTTCAACCCTTTCTAAATCCAGTTTGAGCTGTGATTGTAGTTGTTTAAGCTTGTTCACTGGTAAATTGGACAGTTCTGCTACCTTGTTAAGCACATGTAAATGTGGTCCTCCTGATAAGCCTTCTATCTCTTGCTTTAGTATTCTAGATTCAGAGAAAGCCTGTAGTGAAGTAAGACGATACACTCAGATGATGATCAAATTTCATGCTCTGATATGTCAATAAACGGAAAAAAACAAGCAATCTGTGAACAGCATGCTTGTTGTCTGATAGGCTAATTTCAGCATGCTTTGCATAACAAGATTTAAGAGACTACACCTCTATCGTGACATAACACACAAGATTTGTTGCACCATGGAACAACAGTACATCATAGAAACATGGAAGTAAATGTTGAGGGGTCAGTGACACAAAGACGTAACTCCATTTTTGCCATTTTTAGAAAAAGTAGTTTATGTGTCACTAAGCACTTGGGCCTTGAGGAGTTAATTCTATGTTCCACTAGCCATTGACTTCAATGGAGTGTTGGGTGGAGTTAAGTCTTTGCGTTTCCTGGAAAGCCCACATTTATCTGAACATTTTGATATGAAATACTCATTTTGGCAAAATATGGGAGTTACGTCTTTGTGTCATTGAACCCTTGATGTGACAATATTACGTTTTATAGATATGCTCTTAGAAATCAGCATAAATACTGGCCAAACTGATGACTGCCTATGCACCTCTAAAATGATGGCAATGACTAAATCTTCCATGGATACAGGACTGCCAATTTCATTGAAACATGTCAATAATCGTCACTGAAAATCTATATTACTAAAATTACAGTACAATAAAGAACTTGATTTTTAAAAAATATCAGTATTCATTAAAAACCATCAGTTTTTCTATAACATTTTATTAATTATTATGACTGTACAACTTTACAGTTGTTGTGGTTCCAATGTATCAAAAATGTGTAATGAAGGTCAATATCCCCACTACAAACAGGCAAACAAACTGTTTATTCAAGGATTAAAGTGACATTATACTTTAAAAACACACAAAGAATTTACAAATAAATGGTAAAAGATCACTTGGACTACTTTAAATGCATTACTAAGGTGGTGGGTCTACAAAAATATGAGGAGAGATTGAACAATGAAGACATAAACACTACTGGGGTTTGTTTGTATCATTAGAAGGATGCATATGTTGAACCACTCTATTTAAACTAAACACATATCAATAATGAAACCTATAAAGGTGGTCTTATCACATGCAATTTCAAAGGATTTGAACAAAAGAATGAATAGCCAATGGGTCAAGTCCACCTTTAACCAAGAGATTTTGTACATTAATGTTTAACATTAGTTTTCTCTTCACTATCCAATATTAACTTGATTAGCTTATTCTCTAAATCCAAACTCACAAGGGTTTCAAGCAATGGTTGATGTCATGTGTTACACTCTAAATGTCTTCTGTTTATCCAGAAATTATTTATATTCGTTTAAAGTTTCTCGTTTAAAAATAACTGAATAAAAACAACAACAGATTGTGCAATTACTGGTACCCGCAAGTCTCTTCACATGAAAATGGCTGCCATAATACCATTTCAATTTTAAAAGTTTCTGGTTTTGCAGGAGTAAGGGACGTTTATGAAATATCCATCTATAATGATGGTTTTAAAAAAAATTAGCCTTAATGTTACTGTGATATAGTGGTGGACAACTTTCATATTTGTCCAAACACACAAAATCACTAAAAAGACAATTTTCTGTCCAAGTGTATGACTCATGAGTGCCTTTTCTTTTTAGAGGATCTACGATAATATTCTATCCATAAAATATTTATGTAGTAGCCCAAGGGAGAAGGCACTTAGGAGGTAAACAGAAATTAGTGATCTTTTTGTATGCTACAAACAGGAAAGTTGTCCGTGATTACATTAGAATCTACTGACCGAATTGCCAATTTGAGATTCAAACGGATGAAGTGATTCATATTTCTCATTATTGGTCCAATTTATTTTGTTTCTCTCATTTTTTCTGCTTTTATACAAATGAACTCATCAGAAAGGTTGGATTTTCCTTTAGAAGGTTGAGTGAGAGTAAGTAAGAAGTATGTGTTACCTCTTCTTTTCTTTGTAATGCTGTATTCTTTTCTAATTCAGCATGCTTAGCTTTTTCTTGAGAATCCGTAGCCTCACGTTTCCATGCATCACATGCCTGTAAGAATCAAATGAAAACAAAACAAAGACCTCTCCAAAACTAGTCAAAATGCATTCAATTTTTTTTATAAAGAAAAAGCATTATGGGAGTATCAATGATTTGAGAAGATATGTTGAAATGCCCTTGAATTTCACTAGTACAAATGAGGAACAATGCTTTACTTGTTTCATTCAATACTTGGCTCTTTGAATAGGTAATTTCCTTCTCTATCTTAAAAAAAAATATGATACATCTACACCAGCCCATTCCAAAAGTGCACCTGACACCCTCAAAGCATATCACATGGTTTTCAATCCTAGCAATTGTTTGGAATAGCAGAATAAAGTGTGTTGTCAACAATATGTCAGGAGATTAATGTCTATCAAAAAACCTGAATAATGGATTTTCTATAATATATATTGACTGTGAATTCTGTATGAGAAATGCTCTGTCATAAATTTTAAATGTAGTTTTAATATATCACAAACAATGAAACACATGTATGGATTATGGAAGTTGTGTTTCTTTATCTAATCTATTACACAGCAATTACATTGCTTCATCCTAACCTTTGCAATCTCGCATTCATGCTGAAAGTTTCGAAATAAGGCATGCTTGTCTAAAAAAATCATGTCCGTCATGAAGTCATGTCTTTACCTCTCCACTTTCCCATTTACCAAGTCCTTCATTTCAATATGTACGACATAATATGGTTCATGTCTGACTTTGAGTATGAATCACAAAGAGGCTAGCCTCTTCAAAGAGTTCCTATATGTCTGTCTGTCTGTTTGGTGTTTTTGTTTTCTTTATAAAGACCTCTGTACTGTTACAGTATTGGCATTTCACTTCTTGATTCCCGACTAATGTGTGTAGTAATAATACCGACTATTCAGATGGCATCTTCAATATTATTATTTTCAAATGCTTGGATTTCATATGCATGATTGAGGAAATACTTCAATATTGTCTTTTATGAAACAATGGATTTCTGGTAATTACGGCTAATTCGAGGTGAATAGTACTCTTTAACATATCAGTTTCACTTCCTTGTTGCACATTAAAAACAGATAGCAGGTGAATGAAATCAAGCTTGAGAATATCAATATTGGATTGTCATGAAACATCGTCTTCGTTCTCTTATCTCATTGTACTAGTTCCTTTTGAAAGTCTTGAAGCCCCTTTAAAGTGTTGGGAGCTCCAAATTCGGCAACAGATTGGATGGCAAAATTTCAATTAACCCTATCTAGCCCGGTGGGGGGGCTTTAGAACCCCCCCCCCCTCGACATTTTTCGCGATAATTTTTTAACGCAAGAAAATCTTGCACTGAGCCTTGCGCATCTTTAAAAAAAAAGAAATTGAAAATCGGACCAACCATTACAAAGTCACGTGACCTTTTGTCTTTGCATGTCAGCCCGAAAATCGCTCATTTTTGTGATTCGTGTACAAAACATATGGAAATCTCATTTTTCAAATAAAGAGATAAAACATTGGTTATTTGGTCTTGTTTATAGTTTAGGTGTTGATTTTGAATTATAGTTGGAAATAATAATAATAATAATAATAATAGTGGGTTCTTGTATAGCGCTCATGTTGGTCAGATTTGACCCTCCTGGCGCTCCCGATTATTACCCTGGCTTTACCACGGCTGCCATACGGCGCTCTAGCATTTCAAGGAAATATAACAACAAAAACAATAAAATACATAAGTTAAAAAAACAAAAAATACATAAGAAATTATCAAAACAATACATAATATAAGGAATAACCTTGGTTTTTCAATTTTTTGTGTTGTATATTATTCCAAATGGTCTAACAAATATATGTAGTGAAAAAGAATGCCTAAATATGAATAATGTCTGATTTATGGGCAAAAATGTGAATTGTATGACCTTATTTGCATAAATTACTATTAATTTGCAAATGAGTGAATTTTTCAAAAATTAAAATTAGCATAATATTCTATACACTTCACTTGACATGTATGCAAATTTTTGCGGCGATCGGTCTTTTCACGGCCGGCCCCGGGCTATGCAGTTTCAAAATAGCCCGGGCTATATAGGGTTAAGTTGTATCATAACGTGAAAGAGGATGTCAATAAAGACTAAAGTCTAACAAAAACATGATTATGGTTTTCTGTTGTATGCAGAAAAGTTTGTATTCTTTTATCAATATTAGACATTGAACATATTTGTTTTAAAAAAACTTGTAGACATTGAACATATTTGTTTTAAAAAAACTTGCAGTAATGTGGAACTTTGCCATCAAGTTTTTGGGGCCCCCAACAATTTAGAGGGGCTTTCATCTCATGTTATAATGTAGAGAGTAGCCATGTGTAGTGACAAATAAATTCCATTACTACTCACTTAGTTAAATCAACACAAATTCCAAATGATCCACTCATCATGCACCATGTGTTATTTCAAAAATACTAACAGCACTTCAAAATGATTAACCCTTTAGTACCTTCTGACTGCTTCTGATTTCTTACTAGGTTTGAATGGTTCTTGATAGAGTGAAATAACTTATAGCCAGTTCAGATTTTGGGAAGTTTAAAAAAAGGCTTGTTTAAAGAATTATAACTGAAAGGAGCATACAGACTAGAAAACAATATCGTATAAAGAAATTAATTTTGACAGGGTCAATTGACATGACAGCTTTCAAGTTATTAGTGCGCACTCATGATAAGCTTTCCTTATATACCATTCAGACTAGGAAAAATGTAATATCGTATAGCTATGCGATAAAATGGTAGCAGTCTGAACGCAAGGTTAAAGAACAAAACAATTATAGGAATACATCTTCCCTTTATGATTTTAAGAGAGCCTTAAAGACACACCTTTTCTTAGAGTAGTGTAACAATTCTTGTATTGATGTGTCGGTGTGCATGTTGTGGTGTTGGTTGTCCTCTTACTTTTGTTGATGTAGATTTTAAAGCATACTCTTTTAATGTAAAGTGCATAGAATGTTAAGTGTTGATTATTATGTGCTAAATGAATCAAAAGTTATCATTATTATTATAGAATCAACACAGGATCCCCAACGCATCAAGTGTGAGACATCCTCACACAAGACCACACAAGTTGGCAGGTACGACATGTGAGAGGTTATAGGCACTTCAAGAAATTGTAAGTCCAATTTGAAGCCATTTAGGTACTAAAGAAGGTGCTAAAGGGTTAACACTGAAAACTAGTAGTAAAACCAAAACATTGACTGTGTTAGTGGATATGATGTACAACGAGGGGGTGCTTTGTTGAATCAGTAGCTGAGAGGATGATCTCACCTGTTTCGCCTGTGCCCATGACTCTTCCCATTTCTGCACCTGACCTCTCAGCGTGTTGCACTCTTCTTGTAATCTACCTACATCGGTGGTCTCGCCGTCCCCTCCACCGTTATGGTTTTGCCCCCCTGTCCGGGTCCCACCGGTAGAGTTGGATGCAGAGGTTGTCATAGGTGTGGTAGAGCTAGGAGACCCTGAGGCCGATCCTATAGGGTCTCCTAGCATGTGGCCTAGACCCATATGCCTTAGACTAGATGGTGCTGTGTTGGGTTGACTCATAAATGCAGCTGCAGCCTGATACAGACATAAGGATACAAAAATACTCAACTACACTCTTGTTCTTCAATTTTACTATATATTTCATCATGGTTAAAGATAAAGAAGAGTTCTGGTCATGCAATTGCACTGTGAAAGAAACGGTGTGGAATTGATCAGAAAAGGTTGATCATCTAGCATATAAGTATTGATGTATACTGCAAGGTTCTCGCATCATCAAAATGATAAGAAATTTGGCCCAGTCTTGGTAAAGTTACAAGCACTGTACACAGAAAGATGTATACGGGACTTCACGAACACGTGGCATAAAAATCCGTCCTGATTTTTATGCTGTTACATGCCATATTTAGAATATAAAGGCATTTGAAGAGCCATGCTTTACAGGGAATATTTTTAATCTGATGTTCTTCCACACTTGCATATAAACAATGATAACGCACACAAAACATTTTTCACCTCTTCCCAGAACTCAACCTTCTCTTTAAAATTGTTTCAGCCAGAGGGAAACGAGCCCCGGTCTATTGTTGTCACTGACCTGCTCTATTTGTTGTTGTTGATGTTGCTGCTGTTGTATGTGTTGCGGAACAAATGCCGGTGGTAGGCCTGAGATAGGAGAAGCAGGACTCTCAGGCATAGAAGACTTATGATTAAGACTGCGACTGGTTGGGATGTTGACCGGTGCTGACGATCCTAAGCTCAAACCTGACAAAAAAGATGGAAAAGTAGCTGGTGCTTACCAACAATTTGAAAAAGCTAGTGTTATGAAGAATCATCATATTTAAACTGTTACATACATTGTAAATATTTCATCTGTTTATGGCCATAATGGTTTAGATTCTGTACTTAAGTATAAGGGTAAATGCATGGATATCTCATATCAGCCACTATGAGGAAAATAACAACATGACATACCTGCCAACATTTAAAAATAAGAAAGTTGTACCCTTAGCGGGGGTCTTGGGGCGCAGACCGGGTAACGGGCATACATGTATGCGTGTTTTGAACAGGCGATCGAACGGCCTTACCATGGCCATGTATGCAGTGGCAGTGTAACTGGCAATATGCGGTAAATCTACACAAAAGTGAATACGATCATGCAGCCATTCAAATTGCGCAGTACGCAAACTCTAAAATCTCTCAAATTTAGCTTTAATTTCTTTCTTCTTTTTTTTTTTTAAGTGGGTCATTCTGAATGTCAAGAAAATCAGAATATTCTGAATTTTTATGTCCTTAAAAATTCAGATTAAATGGAAAACGGTTGGTAGGTATGATATGATGTGTGAACAACCAAGAAATGAAGTTTTGCTTCAGAACACAGTGACCAGCATCATGCAATGATGAATGATGATGTACAGGCAGCCTGAATTGAAAGTGCTTTCTGTGCAGGAAATCATTCATATGGGGAGTTTAATTTAATGCTTGCTTGGTGGTTTTCATGGTTTCTCAAAGACTGAAATGAGCTTCCTTCAGGCTAGACTTTCATAATGCATGTAGATAGATGTATACACATAAGCTGAAGAACTTAATTGATCTCATATCCAGAACTTTGAATCGTAGAAGTTACAACCCTTTTCATTAAAATTAAAAAGTTAAGTAATTTCTGTTTAATGTTAAATCAACATTCAAATGAAAAAGATATTTTATACACTATTACTGGAGAGACTACACTCCATTGACTTCAAGATCATGAACAGATTATATTTAGAGATTCACAATAAAAATTGTTGATTAGTATGAAAAAGGTGAACACTGATGGATCCAGACAGAACACAACATATCAAAGATATTTCATACACAATAATAAAATATGTTTAAGTATTGGTTAAATATAACTGACCAATTACTCAAAAACACTCTTTTCTTAAAAAAATATGATGCCAAGTAGCATGCATTTGATATGAAAAGCCAACTTTCATGCTTTCATTGAAAATGAATTCATAACAAAATAATAGCACATTTTTTAAAACATAACCTACAAAGTTCCCACTTTGCATACTACATAGGCTATTTCGGATAGATTCCGGTTAGATTCAGGTAATTTGTGCCTGGCATTTCTTACAGCTTCTAAGTCTACAGATATGTGCGAATCTATTAATAAAACATCCTCTTTTTTTAGCCAAGAGGGCATTAACCTATATACTTTAACTCAGAGTTACCGCCCTTACGGCTCTGTACAGGCAACCTATTCTTCTCAGCTCTACATAAAGTTCTATTTACGGTAGATTTTGTACATATTGCTACAAGCTATGTCAATGGGAAGGATGATGCATCATGCATCACTATGAACAAGTCTGACGATGAAAGCGGACAAAATATACAGTTCCTCAGGTAGACAAAGGAACATCCCTTCACTGCTATTATGTTAAAATGTGTAGAACAGGTGTCACATGCATATTCACCTGTTCTACACATTTTAACATAATAACAGTGAAGGATGTTCCTTTGTATACCTGAGGAACTGTATATTTTTTTCCGCTTTCATTGTCCGTCATGTTCATAGTGCAAACAACTACAAATAAAGACCGACTTAGAATATTATTGCTATCCTTCATAAAGCCATTCTTTTAAAGGGATCCAGTAACTTTGTCTTAGTTCCTATAAAAAAAATCCTTGATTTAGCTCATGCTGCAATGATAAATATAAACCTTTAGGTCAGTCAGGAACCCCATGACTTTTACAAACCGATCGCCTGTCTGATTATCAAGTATGGTAAAACCGGTCACTCAGAGGTTTTTTACTTTTTTGAGGCACTTCTTGATCATTTTGAAGCACAATTTTGTAGGGCTTCAATACAACACCATATGACAGACACTGGTAACACGTAGGACCGTGCATCTCATATTTAACATTGTTAAGCGATCCCTTTAAAGAGTTTACTATTGTGTTATTAATGTGTGCAAAGAGAGAGAGAACCTATCTAGCTATGTTAGCATGGTTTATATTAAAGACTTACCCATTGGTAAATGGCCCATACTTGTAGTAGAACTGCCTATTGAGGAATTGTCATTGTCCAACTCTTTGTCTATGGCTGCTACATCAAAGTCATCCAAATTCAGTTCATCTAAAGCATTCCCTGGGGAACATAAAATAGGTAAGGCCATTCCTCACTAGTCACTATGTCATGAAATATTACCCATTCAGGACCGAGTCAAAATAAAATTAGGCCATTCTTCAGTACGGCATGAAATTATTACCCAATTAGTTAATTCAGGACCGAGTCAAAAATAAAATTAGGCCATT
>BEXV01000513.1:206097-218110 GCA_003118195.1 Hemicentrotus pulcherrimus | reverse complement strand
TTTTTTTTTTTTTTTTTTACTCTGTTGCCGTAAATACGCCGCACCCCGACTTTTTGATTTTTTCTCTCCCAAAAATACTGCGGCGTTTACACCGGCAAATACGGTATATTAAAGTTATTATAGTTGTGCCCCAAAATGTCCCATTCATCTTTGTAATCATCTTTGTAAAAGCCTAAACATATGTATATCACAACCAACATCTATGCAAATTCTAGAAATTGTTATACAGAACCAATTACTAGGTTCCTCCAAACTTTCTTCCTTCTTTTGCAGACTGTCAATATGCAACTAGTGAAAGCAGATGAATTCAACTGCTTAATACGAGGAATCCACTTCGTTGATCGGTTACTACCTAACGAGTGCTACTACTGGAACAATCCTGACCCCCTGGACAATGAGGCCAGCGAGAAGGTCACCTACGACTTCAAGAACCCGTACCCGTACCTGGTGGTCAATGTGGGGTCAGGGGTCAGCATGCTGGCCGTCAGGTCACACAACGACTTTGAAAGAGTCACAGGAACTAGGTACGTCCTGTTGTTAGGTTTGGGGAAGGCTGAACAACAAATAATCCTTGAGCAGTATCCCAGGGGGGCTTTTCACAAAGCCCTTTTTCAATGACAAATGACAAAAGTTGGTGACAAATCTGCTGATAACCAATCAGAAGCAAGCATTTCAGTTACTTATAACAATAGTTTGTCACTGATGACAAGTTATGTGAAAGGCCCCCCAGATCTGTGACCCAAATCAAGTGATTACATTACCATGGATTGATAATTAAAAGCACAACATCAAGGTTGAATTTATTTGTTCTAGTAGAAATAGTACAGTATCCATTAATTGTACAATACAAACTTGAAATCTTTATCAAACATGTGTAATAAAGTGTGAAATTTTTTTTTTTTTGATCATGTAAAGTATGGGATCGCAACTAGTTGAATACTTTTGGATGCACTCTTAGTAGACTGCATGTTGCACTAATCTTCATTAGCCTTACATATCATGAATTTATAATCAACTCATTTTTGGCAAATATCTTGTCTCTTTCTAGCATTTGGGTTAAAATCATTAAGTCTGCTACAGATACTTTAACTCTATAATTTCCAGAATTTAGGAATAGTTGTTCACAGTTCTTTTAATAATAATAATAATAATAGCTCGCATTTATAATGCGCCAAATACTTTGTTTCTAGGCGCAGTACATATTATTACCCCGGTCATCAGATTCAAGCTTACTCACACAAAATGTATGCACATTCTCCACTTGGGGAGCATTCTGGCCAGTCGTCATTTTACAACCGGGTACTCATTTTACTTTGTAATGATCCTTCTATGTTATCTTTGTCTCTGTCATCAGTCTTGGTGGAGGAACTTTCCTAGGTCTATGCTGCTTACTGACTGGATGCGAAACCTTTGAAGAAGCTCTGGATATGGCCTCCAAGGGAGACAACACTAGGGCAGATAAACTGGTCAGAGACATCTATGGAGGCGACTATGAAAGATTTGGTCTTCCCGGATCCACAATTGCCAGCAGGTAAGCAGAGATTCTGATGTCCCCATTCTTTAAAAAAAAAAATGATCATTGGTAATTGAAATGATTTGTCATCAGATGTTTACCTCGTTCTCTTCATCTTAATTTTATGTTAATATTTGTCACTATTGCTCTATACCCAACTCTATTTCTGCTATCTTTGTTTTAAAGATAGCAACATTTAGTAATAATCCACCAAGTTCCACAATCAGACAAGAAAAACTATGCTTTTCTGCACTTTCCTCATTTTGATGCCCGTGTTGATTTTGTTATTGTTGTGGTTATTGGATTATTTTACTTCTTAAGGAGGGGGGGGGGGGGGGGTTCAGATGATGTCACATGACTATTAACAAAGTATGTTTCAGTAGGTTTTATATCAACAAACAAGTTTTATTTGTAAAAAGTGTTATATATCGCCCTGTTTGGAATTGGGTGTTTGATTCCTTGCCTTTTGAAAATAAACATATATCGTGATTGACTGACGTAGAGGTGTCATGGTATAGTGGATACCTATACGGCGAAAGAGTTAAAAAAAAATATAAAAAAAGTAAGTCAAAAACAGCACGAATCTGCACATATGGGACTACGAATGGTACAATAAATATACCACTATGATACTGGACATTTCCACATATCTTACCGACAATTTTATCTTGCATTGTTGACATGAAGACGAAAATAATATTCCAAAAACAACATCTGCCGATAGATCTTGATCTAAGTTCGTGCCTATGCATTGCAAAAGTAAAAGACGGGCCCGTTTAACGGAGCTGCCGTGAAGCATCCAGCACGCGAAGTTGCCGTTTTCAATCCACTTCAATGTATACATCACAGAAAACTGCTATGTACATGCAAATGGACCTCTTATTATCATTTATTACTAAAACTTTATTATCTAATTTTCTTTTTTTCTTTGTTCAGCTTTGGTAACATGCACATCAAAGAGAAGAGGGAGGAAGCATGCAAGTGCGACTTAGCAAGAGCAACTCTAGTAACCATTACCAATAATATTGGGTCTATAGCTATGATGGCAGCTATGAGAGAGGTAAGATCTTAAGAAACGTTAATATTCAGGTGTAGTTTCCTATTTGACGTTATACGTAAGTCCTGAGGATAGGTCGGGTTTAAACCTGAGGTATAGTTTTTCAATAAGCAAGTTAAGTATAGCATAGAGCTGCCTACCAGTACGATTTTTAGAAGTAAACACAAGTATGATTTTCAAAAAAAAAAAGAAAAAGATTTCCTGAAAATTTGAATGGATTATTGAATGAAGTAGAGGTGAAAAATTGCTCTGTATGTGAACGACACATGTTCAACCAATGGTTAGATAAATGTATGGAGTTGTACAAATCTTTGACATTGCACTGCTATGCACCTCCAGCACAAAAAGGGATCCCGGATAACCTTTGGCCTTGGTTTTGGGTTATTCACTTATTGACACTAAACGTCAGTATGGACAGAACTTCCTTATGATCTATAAATATGTTCATCATTTTCCTCAGCCCATCACCTTTCAACTGCCTTATTAAATATAGCTGATATTTGAGGCTGTGGAGATTGACTTTGATTTTAAAATCATTTTCTATCTGTTACAGGGCATTGAACGAATTGTGTTTGCTGGAAACTTCCTCCGTACCAACCCAGTTGCACAGAAAACATTGGCCTATGCCATGGAGTACTGGACCAAAGGAACAAAGAAGGCCCTTTTCTTGCAACACGAGGTAAAGAAAATATAGTGCTGCAGGTTTATTCTGAATTTTTTCTCCAATTTTGTTTGCTGTTCTTGATGAGTAGGTATATTGTTTGTATATTGTTTGTGGGTTTCAAGATGACAGCAGACCATTGAATTGAGGTTTGAATGATAATATTTGACTTTCACAGTTTAAAACTCCTTTTAAGAATAATTCATCAGTTTATAAGCCAGAAAGGCATCAACTCATATAAAGAGAGATATTAGGGACTTTTAGATTGAGTTGATGAGAACGGCGTGAATGTCCACTGATCATGCGTGTCCATGGCAAGCCTTTTTAACATTTATTCCTTTTTTTGTGATATCATGAATTACCATTGCTTTACAACAGAAAATCATTTCTTGATATCAAGAATTAGGAATAAATTTTAAAATGGCTTGCCATGGACACGTATGATCAGTGGACGTTCAGGCTGTTCTTGTCCACTCAATCTAAAAGTCCCTATTGAACTACAGGCTATGAACAGACAAAATGATGGTTAAAATGAAAAAGTCCCATTATTCCCCTGTACATTTGTCCATTTTTCTCTTTGCTCATAATTTTATACAACTGCATGAGATCCAATGATAACCTTCACTTTCAATGTGTTATGATGAAATATTGTGCCATCAGCTACATCACTTCCTTGCACTCGTATCCTAACGCCAGTTCACGTTTCATCTTTCAGGGCTACTTTGGTGCAGTCGGTGCCTTCCTAGAGAACGTCGGCTACACAGACGACAGGAGTCCCAGTCCCGACATGGAACGTAAGCAAACTGTGACCAAGGCCCCCGTCATCTCGGAATCAAGCAGTAAGGAGCAACTCACCAACGGCAGCACGGAGAACCACATAGAAGCGAACATGGCGGAAGACGTCCCTCTTTGACCAACGACCTTTGATCCCCCCATGACCTCAGATCAGTGACCTTCCTCAATTCCAGTATGAAATCAGGGATTCTGGCGCTAGAGCCACTGTCATGTCCATGTTTGCAAGGTGCCAGTAGTTAGATTTTCAGTGATTGTAAATCAGTGAACTTGATATATGATTTGATTTCAGTATGGAAGAGTTTGGGTGTGGTGTTTCCATGGAAACTGGTCTTGAGATGCCTCAGATTGGCAGGATGGAGATGGTATTTATAATGAGAAGAGGTGTGGAGGATGGAGGAATAAAAACCTATGCCATGTGGAAACACGTTCTTTTTATTATGAAAGGAACTACTACATCTATTATGGTTTCGTCTCTACCTGGCATTGTTTTTTATTTACATAATGAGAATGATTAAGATATCAAATGAAAATGCTTCCTCTGTTTCAATGACATTATCAAAGGAATGAATTGGGTAGAATGCATATGGAGTCAAACATTCTGTGTATTCTACTTTTTTACATTGAAATGGGGATTGGCCTAATAAATGAGATTTAAACAGGATGAAATTAAGTGTACTATTCAAATAATTATCAACTCGCATTTAAGGTGGTTACTGTAAATTACAGTGATACTAATTAAAATGTATTACTTTATCTTTGATGATGATGGTTTCTAATGTCATTTGATGAACCATAGAAATGTTACTTTACGACTGAGTGCAATGTAAGGGAAAGGGATTCCTTTTCATGTTAGGAATTATATTTGAGGATAAAGGGGGGTGTCAGGGAAGGTGGTGTATGCACAAATATTTGATTCGCTTGCCCCATAAAGATTGTACTATTGCCATATCATGTGGATGGACTTAGGTGCTTAATCTGTAATAAACACATGAGGTGTGTAGATGAAGTGCCCATCCAAATTCTAAGAATTGATTAGTACTGTAATTTATTGGGATAAAATACTGTGAAACATCCAGTCTGTTGTAATCTTCTCAAAGAACATCATACATCATTAGGTTTTTGACATTCCGCCATGTTTTTTGAAGCTTTGGCCCGTTGCAAGAATACTATCAACCATAAACCATTGAGGTTGTGAACATCATTTGAATTAATTTATTTGAATGGATTGTCCACATACAATGTTAAATCCGAGATGCACGCCCTACGTGCTATCAGTGTCTATGATATGGTGTAATATTGAAGCCCTTTTTTTTTTAATCGCGCTTCAAAATGATCAAGAAGTGCCTCAAAAAAGTAAAGATCTTTGAGCGACCGGTTTTACCATACTTGTTTTCCCCCAGTAGACTGTTGTGTTGGAAACACAAAATATGGTTTTAATTTCCAATCATAAATATGTTGATAATCAGACAGGCGACCGGCTTGTCAGAGTCATGGGGTTGGGTTCCTGACTGACCTAAAGGTTTATAATTATGATTACAGCATTAGCTAAATCCAGGATTTTGTTTCAGAATCTGAGACAAAGTTACCCGATCCCTTTATAAAGACTTTGTTTCTTTCAATGGGCTCCTAGAGTCCTTTCAAAATGGTGGATATGATTTTATATTTCAAGCTTCTATTTTTTCTTTCAAATCTGCAACAATCTATTAAAATTTAATGAAGAAAGCTTGTATAGGAACTTTATTATCACCTTCTATTATAAAAGGTGAGGCATATTAAATATACTTTCAAGCAGTGTGCACCGTATTTATGTAAAACATAATTTATAATTACATTGAGATATCTTGTAGGTGAATCCCATCTCAGAGATCGTATTCTTTCAGCTCTTACGTGCATGTTACTATTGGAAGCACAAATTCATGTTAATCATAAAATGATAACTACCATCATTATGAATGTGAATGAGTTATAGGTTATAGTACCAATATGTTACATTTGTTCAACAAAAATTCAATGTTTAAGTTTGCATTTGAGGTACATGTTGTACATGTATAAAGTTTATAACTATATCTAATTTTATACATATCTATATATACCTGTTTTTGTATACTTAGTTTTATATATTGACCCATAATTTCTTTGCATTAATGTTAACAGGGTTGTGATTATCTGAAATTTCTTTAATCTAAGCTTTTTGTTTAATGAAAGTATTAATTGATTTCATTCATTTTTAAGATGTAAAGGGAAAATGGGTGGAGCATCATACTATATCTCATTATCTGATGTTTTTTAAAAAACAAAAATTAGGAACAATTCTAAGTACATAATATAAAGTACTATCTTGCCAAGTGTGTGAGTTAATTTCTAGTAGTCTGGAAGTTATACCTGGATACTCTTTCAAACTTTCCTTTTAGAAACCACGGACAGTGCACACAACTGCTACTACCTGATTTTTGAGCAATTGTGAAATTGGAATTAATGTATAAAATGTAATATTATTAGTTCAAGATTTAAAAAAAAACATGTATGATATTATTCCCCCCCCCCCTTATTTTTGGAATAAGATTTTGGGCATAGAAATATTTGTTGTAATGAAAATGAGAATGTTTTAATGCTGCTTGTAAATGTTCCAAGGAGATCCCGGTTTATAATAAGGTTACTGTAAACGCTGTTATTTTTGCGTTACTAATTTTTCGCGCTGATCGAACCCCAAACGTTTTTGCGGGTTCCTAAATTTGCGTTGCACATAATTCAGCCCATTCAAAACAGGCATAAGAAGTGCTTATATTTTCGCGAGTTTGGGAGCTTGCCAATCTTCGCACGAAATCCGTGAATATTACCACGTTTACAGTAGTACATGTATAGAACTGTAGCCCAAGATATAAAGGATAATATTAGGTTTTAAAAAGGCAGTTGGTAAGGTACTGTATTCAACTTTGCGGTCTACCTGTACACAATAGCTCAGGATTCAATCCCAGGTTACATCTTTCCGCAAGTGAGTAAGTGACATTAAATTTTTGTCCACAGATGTGAATAGTCAGTCATGATTGATATGGGTCTGTTAAAAGCCATTGCATACATACACACACACTCACTCACTTGAAAATGGGGTTTCCCCCCTTTGAAGTATTCTCTGTGTATGATTAGAACCTTCTCTAAATCGTTGCAATGTCATCCTTTATATACTGAGCAAGGGTTGAAGGACTGATATGTAATTTGACTGACTGACTGATGGCTTGTCCATATATGCCACGGTAAACTGCCTTGGTTCTTGACGACTTTTTGTGTGTGTGTACCGGTACTATAGTAGAAGAATGATCAGTGGGGATGAAAAAACCTATTGGTCCTACGCGTACTTACTTATCTGTGTGTTATAAGATACAAAAATAAGTGCAGTATCTAAGTAAGTTTAAACTGCCTGTGTAGTACACGTAAACCACTGCGATGAACTATGGTATGAAAGTCATTTTAAGGGTTTCCTGTTGAAACTTGTGAACCAAATATTATGTCTTGTGCCTACCCAATTCTCCTGTCAACAATCCAGACATTTCTCATATTGACAAGAATTTTGAAGCAATATGCATTTTGATCATACAGTAGAAATGATGTGTCATGACCGTTTATGAAACTCTTCCACATGTCTAAGTCCCATTTGTACATTTTGTATATAAATTTTGGTACACTACGGAAGCCCTTGTTTTCCGTAGACATTGATATGAAAGTTTGAATTTGTAAATTTTCAGACGCTATTGCCAATTTCAGGCTCAAATTGTCAGATGGTTTATTTTGTATTCTGAATAAACTGTTTTAATGTCATGATTATACTCTTATCCATACAATGAATATTTTTGTACATATTGAATACTACTACTAGGATGAGATTAAAATTTTAACCAAATTATGATGAATATTTGTCCGAGTGCCTAATTTATTTTGTGAAACATTGTACATTGTATTATGAACATCAATGTCAAAAATCAATTAAGGTTAATTGGTAGAGGATATAAAGGACTCCGTACGGTACAGGCAGTTATTTGTATAATCTTTAATCTTTTTCTTTCTTGAATCAATGCTCTAAGTATTTTGTGTCTCAGTTTTGTTCATCTATGTTTGTAGTGTTTATTTTTCCTATAATGCTCATCACGACATTCATCATTACATTCATCATTAGTCAACATAATTTTAATCTTTATGCTCGGGAGAAGGAGAGTTATCATCTCCAGAATTAACATTTTCAGTAGCAACTGCAATATCATTGAATCATTATCACCATCATTATCATTACCATCACTAACTTCATCGTTTACCACCACCGCCACCATCATCATCATCACAGTTGAATATCATTCCCATCATCATCATGATCATCATTATCATTTAGCACCAGCAGCATCACCACCATCAATACCACCTTCATCTCCACTACCAACACCAACAACACCATCACCACCACCATCATCATTGCATCGCAGGCATTATAAACCTTTTCTTTTGTTTAAGTCAATTTTGTTTTCGGGGACGGGCGGGAAATGAATTTTCAACCTTTTCCCCATCTCAAGCCCGCCCCTCCCCCATGGACAAATTCACGCAACTCAAACTCTTGGGTCATTTCCTTTATTATCTTTGGTGATTAGTGCCATATACATGCGCATAATTTAAACAGATAGTACAGTGCGTATCCAAAAATATATATATATATATACCTAACTTTGGTAGATTTCCTTTAAAAAGCAATAACCTGCGTGACCTTGAATTATATTTCATTTTAAAGGGCTACTAATGTTCTGTCTAATGGTACCTTATTCCGCCAAAATTCGTAACTCTGCTGCCACAGATGACCCACAGCATGATTATGAATATAATTTGACAGAAAACAAGTTACTCTTTACCATGAAATAGTTTTCAAGGTCACGTCGATTATGACTTTTAATAGTATAATCTACCAAAGTTGGGTATTTATTTCTTTATCTAGCCGTTTAGTGTTATTAGTGACTACAATGACCACTTTAAGGAATGATACTCGATATAAAATCATCGAACACTGAGGGTAAAGACCCTCAACAGAACAGCCTTGAAGTGAAATCATAGTCAAATTATATGCAAGAGAAAGAAGTGGAGGAGGAGGAGGAGGAGGTTGAAGAGTAGGAGGGGGAGCGGAAAAAACGATGAAAACGATGCAAACACAAGTTTCATGTACTACCAAAAATTGAGAACATAAAGACACTGTATACCCACATCTCAAGAAATGTTTGCATATCGTTCGCATAAATAACTACTACTTTTATTTCACACACTGCAATACCACTTTAAAAAGAATACGATTACTGAGATAATTTATCAATTAAATATTGATCATATTGATCAAGACAATATATCCACATATTGCACAATCATCACGTGTCCTCATGATTTTGGACGGAGTTGCTGAACTTTAAAAAATGCAAAATCCTTCCCAAATTACGCTTGTTCTAAATTATATTTCGCTCCCTTGTTATAAATGTATATCTCCTTTTCCTTTTCCGTCGTAAGCATCAAGACATCAAGCGATTCGATTGGTTTTGAATAATTCATCACAGCGTTATGATATTTACATGTATAAATCATTAATCTTTACTAGTTGAAAGTTATTATTTTTGTACGTTTTACGTACTTCAAGAAAAAAAATTGCAATGGTTACTTTAAAAGCGCCATAATACATTTCTTCCAGAGGCCGCAGAGAACACAAAATAATGTACCCTTGAGTTGTGACATGTAGAATGCTTTGAAGGAGACCTAGCGGAGGCCCAAAACGATGTGGCTCTCAACTTTTGCTAGACATTGGAAAATTGTTGTGTGTGAAATGATGATGATCCTGGCCAGTCAGAGCAATATAGGTTTAACATCTTGATTGATTAATGTGTCTAAAACTGTTACAAACTATGACCAGTGACGTAGTGTGAGTCATGAGGCTCCTATTTAGGAGGTACAGGAACGACTGGGGGCACCGGCCTTTCTCTGAAAATTGATTTAAATGCGAATTTACAAGGCTAAGTGCGTGAGGTTGTCAAGGCATCTTTTTTTTTCTCGTCTTTTTTCCCTTCTCCCTTTCTATTTCTGTCATTTTCTGTCGGCTGTGTTCCCCTTCTTTTTTGTACCTCTTGATGAAGGGGTGGGGAGGGGTGACGACACTGAAACAAGTCATTAACTTGTGGGCGTGGCCTGTGCCATACTCGGAAAAAAACGTGAATAGTACTCAGGAACTCGCATCATTCACTAAAATCCAGACCGCTGGTCTCCGCGAATCGGGATCCTACTCATTTGATTCACGATTCACCAATATACTTAGTGGGCTTTGAGCAAAAGTATCTCCTAAGTAATATAATGTCCGTACTATAGAGTTGTGTTGACAACATTTTACAGAGTTGTATCTCTTCTGCATCTAATATTTACCATAAAGAGTCAATTTTTTTTCTTCAAGAAATACTCATTATGAAGTTAAATCATAAACCATGCTCTGGCACTGCCGGGTCTCCATAACATACGTCTATCTACGACTGTATTACCGTATGATCTTTTGTTGAACATTCCTCGATGGAAATTTGAGCTCGATGTGATTTCAGACATGCGTAGTATTTGGTACCCGCCGTACTCAAAGTTCTTGAACGACTGTTTTATTAGATCAAATGCGTATTATAATCTTTTTCACGGTTCCGTTCTCACAAAAAGTCTCGGCTTTTTTCCATCGAATAGATGCCTCCATCAAGAAATTATACAGCCGCAGCTTGATGAAGCTCTAACTTGTTTTGGTTCCTGAAAAATAAATTAAAGGAAATTATCAATTTACTTGAAGAGAATCAAAACCATAGTCTATGGACAATATTGCAGATAGGCCTAAAAAGCTGTGAAAGTATAATTACAACAGGAACTATTTCAAGAAGAATATATACAAAATTAATAATGACACACTTAATTGTGGGCATAAGTCGCATATAAAATCGGAGCGGGTAATTGGAAACAAAAATATCTGACTAAACTATTATACTCAATACCAGTTACTTTAGCTGAATGTTCAAGTTCAATTACGTGACGTCAGTAGGGACATTCCAATCCTAATACTTTTTTTTATGCATAAAACATGATATTTTCTGCAGAGTAGTGAACAGGATTAAAGATTAAACATATATATTTACGATTCATGATAATTAACCAGAGCTCAAAATGAAATAGGCCTAAGTATGTTTAGGCCTAAGTATGTTTAGGACTTGTCGATCGTTAGACTTGATTTACAAAATTGTGTGCTACAAGACCAACCGTTACTGTACATTTTTGTAACCACTCCCATTTGAAAATTAGCACTTTTAATGCATGAAATTAGATTCATAAAATCCTTCACGAAGAAATATAAAGCCAAGAAAAAGTAAATTATTCTATGAAGACGATTGTCACGACACATGATAATTAAAAGATTGAGTGATTTAGAATATGTTTTGTGAGTTAGTTCAAATACAGAGTCCGGTGTCTTGAAACTGCATTATCTACAATCATGGATATCTCATTGGAACACATGAATTTCTAAACTGTTGGTATATCACAGAACTATAAGGCTTATGAGAGTTTCGAGAAACTGGCCTCACGACTTATCAATTTATATATTGGAATGCTTACAGGTTGTTTGGTATTAATAGGCATCTGTGATTGAGTTGTAGTATTGTTAGCATGCTCCTCGGCACCGTTAGTTACATCAGATTGCTAGTAGATCGAATAGGAGTATCATAAAGAGGTTATTGGTTATACTTATAGTAGAAGTGAAAATAGACCGTGACAGTGCATGGCGTAATCAACACATCGACTAGACGGGATGCCTCCCACAGCAAAAAAGACCGGGTTAGGGAGGGTGGGGTTAGGGAAATGTGTATGGGCTTGTAGTTGGCAGCAAATAGAACTCTATTATTTTGCTGCCAACTACAAGCCGCGTTGAGATTTCAATTAGCTACGGGGGGGGGGGGGGGGG
>BEXV01000513.1:167141-191407 GCA_003118195.1 Hemicentrotus pulcherrimus | reverse complement strand
TTGTTGTTTGAATTGTAGGTGATGTCCTCTGGTTCGGTTCAAGAAAATATATTGTCTGTTTGGTTTGTGGATGACTACTTTGATCAAGATGCAGTGTAAGCCTATTGATCTTATTGAGCAATGGTGAGACTTGCTTGTGTAAGTAGGTACTTCAGTTCCAACCTCTAAATAGAACTTGCAAAGCAGAGGAAACCCTTTCTTGCCCTCGTGTTTATATTAGTATATGGATATCTTAAAAGAAAGTAACAAAGCATTACCAAACTTGTGTGACTAAAATGCTCTGTTATTTTTCATGCAGGTACCAGAAGCAGACTTGCTTATGTTCAAGACTCTTCTCAAAGGCCTCGTGGAACAAGTAAGAATCAGCAGACCTACATGTACAGTGTTGAGACTTTATTACAATGGCCAGGGGCCCAATAGTCAAAGCAGTCATAAAAGTCTGGAACTACTGTGTGACTGCTCATTTGTTTAGAAAATAAGTCACAGACTCGGAAGTTGGCAAACCTTATTAAAAATTGATATTTCCATCACTGAACACAATTGTTATTATTAAATGCCTGTTCAAATACATGTGCAGCAGCAAACTCCTGCAAAAACTGCCCTTGCAGTCTATTATTATTCAGATATGGCATGGCAAACGGCACCACTCATGGTAATGAGATGTGCAGTAGGCATCAAAATTTAGTTAATTCACCCTTCTTAGGCATTAATTTGAACTAGCAAAACCACCCAGTCAATACAATAGAAGCAGATGAAACCATAGAGCAAAGTTTACAAAAATCATTGACAAAATACATATATTATAAGATTGTAAATGGATATTTTCCCCCATCCCTGATATTCTGGCTTTTACTTTGATGGTATTCCACACTAGAGACTTCCTTATTCTTGTGATATTCATGGAGCTCTGGATTAAATGAGAAAATGTGTTGTTTAACCTCTGCATCGTTGCACATTTTTGAGAGAGTGTTGCCAAAAGCTGTGCAGGCTGTATTTGTGACATTATATTTTATGCTTACCGTATGTGTACAAATTTGATCATCATGACTGGTTGAAACAATTGTGATGCCAGGNTTAGTGTATTTAATGTATTTGGCTCCATAATGCATTACTGAATGTCTTTGAACTATATTTTCAGGATAATTGAGTAAACTAGGATTGGTGATCACTTTATATCTTACTGCAAGAAGATGCGCTTAAATAAAAAAAGTTGATTATTCCCATTGTTAATGTAATTTGCCATTCATTAACAGGTGTCTGGGGTAACCAAATCAGTGAAAGGGCTTCAAAAGAAAGTAGAAAGTGGAGAGACTTCCACAGCTAAGGGGGTCAGCTTCCTAGAGGTCAAGCATCACTTGTTGTTGAGGTGAGTTCTGCAGAATGATGGGTTCTTGTGAAAATGATTAAAGCCCCACTAAACTAGTTTGGCCAGAAGGGATTAGACCTCCCTGCATGCTCACTGGCAGGTACATGTAGTTATCTCATCAAATCAGCTCTCAATTAACATAAGAAAAAGGGGATCGTGGGGGACCAATGGTCACCAATTAAGCATTGTTTGCTATGTATAGGGCGCAAGTACCGTAAGCAGTGCCAAGGGGCTTTAAGGCATGTAATCTCAACAGTATTATGAGCATTGAGGGGTTAAATTCATCCCAGCAATAATGTACTTTGGGAAGACATTCATCCACATTTGCCACTCTCCACTTAGATGTAAATGGGAGCCTTGGGTAATGAGAATCACAAGGCTCTCATGAAGAACAGCACTTATGCTGATGAGATTCCCTGGTTAAAAATATTTTTAAAAATTTAAAAATGTATGTGTGTTTGCTTAGTTATGACCTAGAGAATTACTTTTATGATTTCCCAACATTTTAAATAAAAGCTACACTTCAGATATACTTTGTTTTCAATTCTTATCAAACAGCTATGTCATGGACCTGACCTACATCATGCTACAAAAAGTCAAAGGTCAATCCATCAATGGTGACCCTGCCGTACTGCGTCTGGCTGAGAACCGTACCGTGCTGGAGAAAATGAGACCGATCGACCAGAAGCTTACTTATCAGATTGACAAACTCTTCAAGACGGCCACCACGGGTGTACCAGCTGCTAATGATCCTTTACGCTTCAAACCAAATCCTGATGGACTTGTCAGCAAGGTAAATGAAGTTTGTAGTACACTGTACCTGCTCTTTTGAGAAAAGTTGCTCTTGACCACCTCAAAAGCTTGTCTAACTAAGTAACAACTACTGTAAGACCAGAAAATTTGGCGACATGAACCTTTCACAAATATGACCCACTTACAAAATTAGCAAAAAATTCCCGCACGCACAAAAATTTTGTTTTATAGTAATGCATGCAAATTGTTGTGCATCAAAACGATTGATGTATTTGAACAACTGAATGAAACCTGTGAAAGATACTTAAATGGTTTTTCTTTTTATTTAGTTGCTCTGTGGAGTGCGGTGGTATGGAAGATTGTGAGCTTCTTCAAAAGGCTTCTATCGGCTAAAAATTTGAACTACCAGTATAGCATTGTATCCCCTGTTGAAGTAAGGAATACAGTGTTAGAAATGATTCTTAGAGCATGTGTCACTAGAGCATGTGTTTCACATTGTAGATTCACCTGTCAATGAACCACTATTTGTGAAAATAGTTTAATAATTATATTTGCTTAAATAGCACCTGAAGTTTACTTTATCAGAAGTCTCTAACCGCTCTACAATAATGCAGCATAATTACCCTGGCTTTAGCAGTGCAGCTGTCACGCGTGCTGCGTTTCAAGGAATAAATTCCTACCAGGTCCCCATTTACTTCACCTGGGTGGAGTGTGGCAAATGTAGATCAATGTCTTGCCAAAGGACATTAGTGCCGCGGCGGGACTCGAACCGCGGACCTTGTGATCGACAGTCCGGCGACGTGTCCACTCGACCACGACACCTCTACCTTTAAATGCTGTATGTATGAATCAATGATTTTTAAAACTTTGTTTTGTAATCCTCAGTTGCAAGATGAGCAAGGAGAGGAGAATAGTGATGAAGAAGAAGAGGTGAAGGTGGAGAAGCCAAAGAAATATGTTCCACCCAAAGTAGCTGCTATGTTCTATGGTAGGTTCATCGACCTGTATATTAATAATAATAATGATAATAATCTTTGATGGTCCACTTAAAAAAAAAAACTATTCCACCGAAACGGAAATTCTTTTTGCATAATTGATCGTGAGCCCGGCAGCCACTGAGCAGCACCAGCGACGTTGCTCTATCCCTTATTGTTGAACGCCAGACAAGGTAGCAACAACTCCCATCTTTTAACGTCTTTTGGTATGACGCGGCCGGGGTTCGAACCCACGACCTCCCAGTTGTGAGGCGGATGCTTTACTGACTTAGCCAACACTCTGGTATTAGGATTACAAGGGAGTAACGATAATAATAACAATAATTATTATTTGCTGTTCTTGTATAGCACATAATCACCATTATGCTTTAACATCACTTTGCACATCCAAAGGACTTTGGATATTATTACCCTGGCTTTAGCTCCAGTAACTGTAGCGTTCAGTACGTTCAAGGAAAGAATCCTATCAGGTACCTACCTACTACACCTGTGTCAAGTGCGTCAATAGTAGATTAAAGTCTTGCCAAAGTATATCAGTACTGCGGCAGGATTCAAGCCCTGTACCTGTCTTGTAGTTTACAGTCTGGAGACTTATCCACAAGACCACAACATCTCTAAATGTTTTTCTTAATTGTAGGATCAATTACTTTCCTGTACATTTTGTACTGATGAACTGTATTCAGACCCCATAATATATTAAACCTCAAGAAAATATTATTTTCAGAAGATATCTTTCTAAAAAGCAAGATCATATGATTGTTTATTCTTTATGTTAAAGAAGAGGTATATATCAAGGCTAAAAATTTCAGCATTACTTCTAATTTTATGACCGTAATAACTTAAGAGAGGTCAGGTCGGTTGAAATTAAATTCAATGAGAAGTCTTGAATCGGCATTCCTTGACTCATAATTGCTTTCTGTTACTTTTTCTGTATTTTGTAACCCTAACACAGGGTGTTACCTCTTCCATGACACTAGACGATAAATCTTATTTTTATACAAAATTGTATACAGGAAAGTAATCGATCCTGAAATTTGAGAAATTGTAAATTCTTAGTGTAGTTTTCATCAAGCCTAAGACTTGCATTTAACTTCTGCTGGAATGATGCTGCAAGAATTTTAAAAAGAGGACATATTTATATGAAAATTTCTCCTCCTTTTTCACAGACGGAGATGAAACGCTGAAGGAGAAGAAGGAACGTCAACTAGAGAAGGCCAAGAAGAGAGCCCTCAGTAGTCAAATGATCAGAGAACTACGAGGTTAGTATCACCCAGATCTTGGTGGGTGTAGCTTGAGAGGGCGCTGTTCATTATTTAGATTATGAGGCTCTTGCCAGTTGTTGCAATGCCTTGTAAGTTAAAGCCCATTTGTACTAGTGTACATGAAGGATTAGACCACCCTGCAAGGTCAATGGACAGGTGGTTATCTCATCAAATCAGCTCTTAATTAACATGAGAAAAAGAGGATCATGGAGGACCAATGGTCACCGATTATGCATTGTTTGTTATAAGGCGCAAGTACATGTAGCTATAAGTAGTGCAGTAGGGCTGTAAACAAACCATTTTTAATTCAATTTTTTTTCCATTTTTTTTTTGTGGGTGAAATTTAGATATCTAAAACAAAAGGAAGTAGAACAGTCTCTCATCTTTTCTCTTTTATTGACATTCACTTCAATTTTTAGGAATAATACATGAGAAATTCACTCTCTTCAAAAAAGTTGGAGATTTGTCTCACAGTATATTCGTTGTCAAAATTATGTTGTCTCCTCACCTCCACTCACCACTGGAAACCTGAAGGACTTTGCAATTTAATTTGCCCATTCAGGGCAAGTAGTTGTAATACTTATGGATTATTTGCTTGTTAACCATTAAAAAAAAACAATTATTGTGCCTCTGGGAAACGAATGAGAACTATGTTTTAGACTACAAAATATGATGAATTTATTGCATAAACTTTGAGTGATTTTCAATTTGTGAAATGGAAGTTCAATTTTGACTTAAACAAAAATGAATTAAATTTTACATGTGTTCTTCCTTTCTATATAGCCGAGTACTATGATGGACCTGAAGAAGTCCAGGTATGTAAATGAATACAACTCTTTCGAATTATTATGTCATGTTCTATAAGATTTAATCTTTAATATTCATATCAATATCACTAGGATATTTAGTTCTCACAAAAAATACAGTGTGCAACAGAGATTCAAATTGAAGATGTCCCAGCAAATTTGCTAATTTCTTTTGAAGGACCCTATCCTATCCCTCACCCTAAAAATTATGTTAGCTGATGGGCAATAATGTGACTTTTTCATCAAGCAAAAAAAAAGGGGATTAAAAAGGAATTCAGACTTTTAAATTTACAGACAGATTAAACGAGCTAATCAAATTTAATGACAGTATTAACTAATTTGATAACGAACATTTTAAAGGAGGGAGGGGGTGGGGGAGAATGGTAGTAAACCTATTAAACATATCATAAACAAATTGTAAATTTTGTTTTTGTTATTTCAATAGCAAATATTGTTATTTTCATCACAATGTACAGGAATCTATGAGTCTTCACAGGCTAAAGGAAGATAAAGAAACCAAAGAAAAGAATGAGTAAGTTTGGGAAGAGAATTGCTATACTTTAATTATTTGAACATTTTGAAAATGTTCTCTAGAATAGTTTTATAACAGGGATTTTTTAAAAGAGTATTGGATTGTTGCCCCCTTGATTGGAGGTAAAAATGGGAAGGATTTGTATTACCGCTTGTGGTCAGCTGATGAGATTGATGTTCAAAGGTCAGAGATGACAGTGCTGTGATAAAATTGTTTCTGTTGCTATTTCAGATAATTTCAAAATTTGCTTAAGAGTTTTTAAGTGTTTTATTATGATCATGCAAAGTAAACCAAATCTTTTTTGAGGAGTCAACGCATACATGTATATGGAAGCTGATTGATAATATTTATGGTTTGTGAATGTCTTTTCCCCTTATATTTCAGTTATGAAGAAGAGAATTTCTTGAGACTTCCTGTAACCAAGAAAGATAAGGTATGAAATTGGCATGCAGGAAGACCTGTCTCATATCATCTCTATCATCATCACCCATACTCTTTTGCCCTTTTCTAGACATTCTCCTAACTATATATGCTTTTGTAGCTGAATTGAAAAAAACAACAACATATTTTTCCACATTTTAACAGCAGTTACTTCTTTAATCATCAAAGAAATAAAGTATGACAATTTGTCTGACTATATGATTAAAGGTGCATCAAATATTTGTAGATAAATGAAAGACACCTTTAATTTTGAAATGTTAAGATAACATTTGAATTGTTTTGAGGTGTTACATCTATTATAATAACGGTACAATAAAATAATGTTGAGAATTAAATCTCATTTAGTGTTTAATTCCATGGAAAGTGAGATTCCAAGCGTAATGGCAGTAAATTTCAAAGGAACATCATGAGCAAAATAAATACACGAGAGTGGTGAGCGATTCAGCTCTGGAAAGTTCTAAAAGAGCTGTAGTAAATGTTAATATCATTGTGAGTAAATCACTCATGTACAACACCAAATCCTAAAAGAGCTTCTGCAAACATGAAGTTATTTTTTACACTGAACTCCATACAATCATCACTACCTGTATAGTCTTGCTTCCCGTATCATTTTGGACTGATTTTCCTTCAAGAGTATATAAAATACATACGATAGAAAAACTGCTCAGATTTAGGGATCATTCTAGGGATCTTTAAAAAAAAAAAATCAAAGGTTCATTTCAATTCCCTTTAGACCTCTTTTTAGTGTCTAGTTATAACCTTTGAACCCTTAAACAACAAAACAAAATAAAATTTTAACTAATGAATTAAGGAAGTATGCTGAGTTTATCGCAATCTTCTCTGTTCTTGTCTTTCCTTCTCTCCATGATAGTGTATAGGGACATATTTGTGATATGAAACATATAAGTTTTGCATATTATTATTACACCCTGTATTCTTATATTTGTTTCTGGTACAGCAAAGAGAGCGTAATTTGACCACCATGGCCAGTCTGGATGGTTTGACGAGGTTTGATAACATCAGCGCCCTCGATAGAAACTTGGATGGTGACATGGAAGGACCACCAAGAAAGAAGTAAGATATTTTGAAAGACAAGTGAAAAGAATTTGGACCAGGCCTATAAATCTCTCCCACTTTGAAAAAAACAGACATGCAATCTTTTGTTCTGATCTGCTCGAGTACATTTTGAAAGGAACTGGCTGAAAGTCCTGAATTGTTTATTATATATAACAGCATTTTTGCATTTCATGATTTTCTCTTTTCTTCTTCAAATGTCTTCGAGCTGCCCTGGACTACTTTTTATCTTATTTATAGTTTCCCCAGATCTGTAGAATCAATGAAAAAGGTTATTTGGAACTTCAAGATGTCAAAAACTGCACAAAAACTTGATGATAATATCATATGGGACCTTGTGTTCTATTGATGCCATATTATATACCCCATTTTCTTATCTTTATGTCCTCATAGCCCACATATTGTACATTTACTATCAAATCTGTGTGTCAGATATCCTTAATTTGAAAGTTTTAACATTCTGAATATATCTTGTGGGATTATGTGAGGATAATGGTTAGTCATTACTAGGTAGGGAAATAATAACAACTGTTATATTGAAGGCAAATATAAACTGTTGCATTTCCCTGCACCAAGATATAGGTGATTATCAATCAGCAGTTTTATGTTTTTTAAAATTTCCACAGAGATGTGCCTGTACGAAATGATTTCACACTCAGTATATCAGTCATGTACAGGTGTATATTATATAGATCTGCAAAAGTCTTAGATATATATAAAATGGATGCAATTTTACTGGATGGTATTATTAATGTGATGATTTATATTTCTTGTGTATTTTCATTCCATCCTACTCTCTTTACTAGGGGAAAAGTATCAAGCAAGGTAAGAACTTGTATTTTCATGTAGATGATAGAAGCATACATGGTTTTTCTTCAATTTGTGAGAAAAAAAAAACACCTTGAAGTTGCAGACTATTATGTGATAACAGGAACCAAAGAAATTTTGCGTCAATAAATATATTGTATGTTTATAATTGTGATATGTCACAATTGATATTTTGTAGAGCATTATTACTGGGCAAACCTTCCGCTGTATTGTTTTTATCGTTTCAAGAAATTGTTAACAATCCCAAAGCTGGTGATGGCCACTTTCAAGCCTTCTTTGTCCCTGCTTTTCTTGTTTAGTTTTTTCAACCATATTTTTTTTCTCTTCATTTGTTTGATATTGTCCCCATCTCTGAAACTAATATTTTGATTTCCATTCTCTAATTTTCAGCTTCGAAAGGCCAACAAGAGGAAATCTTTGAAAGCACTGAAGAGGAGACGGAAGAAATTCTGAGCCGTTTCCTTGGTTGTCATGGCATATCTATTTTTTATCACCATTTAAAATTATTTGTGGTTTGTCCATTATGTGCCGGGTGAAGGTTGATGTACTGAATTCACTGTACAAAGGGAATTACTATACAATATTTACTTTTTAATAGTCTCCAATCCAATCCAATCCAAAAGATACTTGATATAGCGCCTTTTCCTCGCAGTTACAAAGAGCTGCACACACGCTCCACAATGTTTGGGCCACTTAAAAACAAAAGTTAGACACTTCTCAGAGATCAGTAAAGTGTATGTAGGCTGGAAATAGAGTTATTTCTAGCAGAATAAATGTGACTTGAGTAGTTTCTTGATCTGGTCAACAGATCAGGCCGTCTGCACAGTAGTAGGTAGTCTATGAGTTGTAATAACACAGTACAGTTGTAGAACATGTTATATTGCATGTGGGCAATTTCATTAGGTAGGTAACAGAATTTCTTATAGCGTTCTTACACTTGTTTGTGTGTGGTAGTGATGAGAGTAACATTCACACTGACTGATACAACTACTCTCCTTGTATGTTGCCATGGCTGTAAATCAACATTCCTAGATGCCATTTATATCAACATGAGAGCCCCAAACATCACAAGAATGTCTGAAATAAAACTACTCAGAGAATTTGGTCTGTTATGTTTCAACATTCTCAAATGTGTATTCATAAATTTTCAACATCTCAGCTATTGAAGTGACGATTGGCACTGGAGAGAGTTACTGGATAGAGTTACACTAGAATTAACTTTCATTTAAATCCACAAATTTTAGTAAAAATGCATTAGTTATCAAAGTGTTAATTTTAATTACATTTGATAATTAAAGTGTTTATTAATAAAAATCAATAAATTAACTAACAAAAAATTAACACCAACTTTGTGAACAAGATTCATACCGGTATTTAATTTTGTTTTACTATTGCCAGTTAACCAGACGGACTATTATTATGCTTCTACAAAAGCTTTTGCTTGAAATAAGTCAATGCTTTGATAAGCTGGGTGAAAAAAATTCTACACTTAATTCATAAATTAGTGAACCTGAAAGACAACAAAGTCTAATCTGTAATGTAGCAGGATTTTTTAGAAGTTCGACAGGGTCAACTATGAGAATTGAAGTACACATTTTTTCTTCTTCTGGTAATCTTCAAGGGGTTGTGCAGCCTATCACAAAGATGAACTAAAGAATGCAAGTGATGTGATGAAGACAAATTGTTTTAAAGGGGATGAGGGCATTGGATGTCTCAGGAGTAGACCTTGGAAGTTCTCTAGATTGTTAGTCTGCACTTCATTTGCTACTAAGAACTATCATAATAAAAGCATATTTTATTTTAAACCATCTTCTGTATCTTCATTGTCTTCTAAATTTTGCATTGAATTTCCCACTATGTAGTGTGAACTGTGTTTCTAGTTTATTGATCAACATAAAAGGCCTCTTTATTTGTACAAGGATAACTGTCGTGGTGTTGCAGGGCCTTTTCAAGTCAATAATACAAATTAATGTATAAAACATTTTAATCAACGCTATAGCGAGAATAAATGACCATTATTATTGTACAGTATGGATCATAACATAGTATACACTTTTGGATAGACAGACTATCTAAAAAATAACAAGCTTTCTAATAACTACATTGAGAAAATTGGACAGGAAATACAAAACAAAAGCTCCTTTCATACATTGATTTATGTAATATATATTTTATTTGCAACTCAACATGGAGAGAAAATAAAATTCTTTACCACAATAATACAGTGTACAAATATTAAAAGACAACATGCTATTAACTGGATAAAATGATTGTAAACACATTGTTCATGCACAGGAAATATTTAAAAATATCATGATTATCCTAAAAATAAATGTTCTCCTCTGAAATGCCATCTTTGCATCACAAATTATTTATATTCAGGTAAATAACATTCAACAGACGATGTATACATAATGTTAAATGCAGTAAAAGACTTGCTACACGTTATTACATCATTATCCTAATATATGTACTTGTGTAACAGGCAAGCCCCTGCATACACTGAAAAATAAAAAATAAAATTTGGGAAGATCATAATTTGATGCACAGCAAATTGATATCTCGCAGTGTGTACAGGTACTGGCAAGAAAAGTTAAAATGATGTTGATCAATCAAACAAAAGCAAGTAAAACTGATACTGCATCGCATGATGTATTCATTGGCAATGTCACACGGACGCTTTGAGTGAATTTCACACAAGGCATCATTGAAATAAAATCATGTCAAGGAAAGTAGGCAAGATGGTAAAAATATATTTTTTGAAAATAAAAATGTCCTACAATAGAGACTTGAGATACTGCTGTAAAGCTGCATCAACTTTATTCCTGATATACACAGTTCTTCGATGAACTTTCATAGTGAACTCCAATGACCTCTATCAAAGTAGAGAGGAATGTTAATGAGAGCTTCATGCTGGGTCATTAAAGGGTGTCTTTTACATTTTCACTGTGTTTATTACACAGGATGGAAATATACACACACATGCCTCAAATTTACTAAAGACAATAGATCTTGGAATGAGATGTACTAACTGTAACAAAATTAACAAGGAAGACATTCCCACTGAGCAAAAGAAATGTACTAGCATTTGGTAAACAAGCAGGAATGCACACCTGTACAGTAATTAAAAATATGAATTAGACATTCACATTTAGTTATTCTGATTGTATGTTTTTATCTTGGCTTGGACCCCTTTCAAAAACAGCTTATAGCTGACAAGGGCAATCCATCCTATGACTGGAGAATAAATAAATTAAAAAAAGTTGATTAAATGTTGAGTTGTTCTTTCAAGAGAGTATTATCTTGTGAACTGGAAGCTTTCCTCTTGCTACACCTTAGGAAGTTTGAGGGTATACTAATCTCATGAACTTCTAAATTTGTGTAGAAAATGTTAATTCATTGTGAACATGTGTATGAAGAACATTATACCAAAGCTGAATATTGAGTACCTTGGTAATTTAAATTTTGTTTTTTATTTTACAAAATTCTGCAGTGTTATCAAAAACTTTTGACTTAGAAATGCTTTAAGAATGAATTGGTCAGAGATGTCACAAAAATGTGATAATATACGGCATAAAATTGAAAAAAAGGAGTTGCAGACAAATTAATACTCTGTGATTTATGTCTAACCATTAAAGATGAACTTGAGTTCTGGTTTAAAAAAAAAAGAAAATGAATTCTCACAGAATCAAACGAAACTTACACAGAATGTTTCAGATTACAAATAAATGTAATGTGCCAATTTTGTAAGAAAATGTGTAGGGCCTACTGGCTGAGTAATGGGCACAGAAAGATAGGAAAATCAAGGTAAGCTAGCCCCGACACCATTTGTGTAGTCCCATATACATCTTTCTGTGTACAGTGCTTGTTACTTTACCAAGACTGGGCCAAATTTATTATGATTTTGAAGACTCTAGAACCTTGCAGTGCACACCAAAACTTACATGCTACATGATCAACCTTTTCTGAATTCTGATCCATTCCACACACCTTTTATTTCGAAATGCAATTGCATTACCAGAACTCACCTTTATCTTTAACAATCGAAAGTGACCATCAAGAATTTTTGTCTTCTTCACAGAACCTACAGTGTATATAGTTTAGATCCTGAGACAAATGTATCTTTATATTCCTTAATTTACATCCTAATATTTTTGCAATACCCGTATTCTGGGCACCACAGACTACAGTATCACGAGAAAGGAAACCATTAAAGCATAATATTCACACGTCATATCATAAGGCACGGTGACTTGGACATATGTATTCAAAGCCAATCGCCATAAACAATTCTATTATCACACATACATACAGTAGACGGCATAAATTTGCATATGTGGAATCACTTACTGTCACAATGAAGCATACATGTAAAGGTAATGAAAGCTTGAGCAATTACAAATGCTCGCAACTGCATTTTTCATTTTGGTATTTAATTATATATTATTGGCAATAATTCCACTAATAATTGCCAAAATGTAGACTGACTATGATAAAATATAGTCAACTTTAAAGAGAAACTCCAGTACTGGTAAAAAAAGAAAATTAATTTTCACGGAATCAAACGAAACTTACACTGAATGTTCAAGATTACAAATAAATAACATGTGCCAAACAATTTTGGGAGAAAATGTATACTGGCTGAGTAATGAGCATAGAAAGACAAGGAAATCAAGGTAGTACCAACCCCGACACCATGTGTGTTGTCCCATATATAGCTTTCTGTGTACAGTGCTTGTTACTTTACCAAGACTCGGTCAAATTTATTATGATTTTGATGACTCCAGACCCTTGCAGTGCACACCAATACTTACATGCTACATGATCAACTGTTTCTGATCCTTTCCACACCTTTTCTTTCACAATGCAATCGCATTACCAGTACTAAAGTTTAGCTTTAAAGGGCATATACATGTATATACATTTATGGAAAGACAAAAAAAGGCTAATGATGAAAGTTGGGAGTGTGCACACACATGCACTTAGGAACAAAATTAAATGCAGCTACAAAAGATACATTGGGGTTCTATTCTTGCACTAAAAATTTGGATAAATAAAGCTTTGTTAACTGTCTTTTGCTGTCCGTAAAGTGTGCCGTTTCCTGAGCAACATGTCTAGAAATTTCAGACCATATGGACAACACACATGATTCAAAATGAGCTATATTACAAAAAGTTCACAGAACTTTACAATTACGATGGGGGATTTCATAGATACTAAATTGTGTCAAATGTGGCAGTTATGAAATAATTCATAAAATACTGACATTTTATTAAAAGGTAAGATTGCAGCCTGAGTCGAGTAATATTCTCAATTAAAAATGCTTAATTACATTTTGAAGAATAAATGCAATAGACATTCATAAAATCTTGGTTGTGCCTACATGTATAAAGGGTTCACCTTGGCAGTGGTATAAAATGCATAGGATACTGTCCTTACGGAGATGTACAGGAATAAGCCGTGCAATTGAATAGACTGCAACCATACAGTGGCAAAATCAATAATATTTTGGCTAATTTTCTTGTGAACTCATATCGCACTATAAACATAATTATATACTGTATGAGTAAATAAAACTAGGACATGGATTGATAAAATCAAGCAGTGGTCGGGAATTTCATTTGAGCAGCTAAATAGAACAGCTGAAAACAGACAAATATGGAAAACAAGTGTGTTTCCGTATACCACGCTGGTGATCTGTTCATGTATTTACTAAAAGTGCTTACCGGTAATTAGTTTACATTTTACTCATGCAAAACTATTATTTGGACCCTGAAATATACTGGGCTTGTGATAGCTAATCATACATGTGATATGTAGTCCCAGCTCTTTTAAAACTAATGCTATGAAAGCTCGATCATACAGCCTGTCCTTTCACTTCTTGTCTTAATTCCAGAAATATGTGGAGCTTTGAGAAAGCTAAACATGCATATGACCATTGTGCAGTCCCATATCCTTAAACTCATGCTGTAACAGCTCCATCATGCAGCTTGCCTTGCCTGTCCTCTTCTCGGTCCAAGACATGTGAAAACTGATTACAAACTGCAGCAAAGTGTTTACCCTCCCAATAGACCTTACCACAGGTTGCACAGCAGAAGAAATGGTCTACCTGATCTAAGATCCCTTCAGGAACCAAGTCCACTTGGAGGTCGACAGACTTTCCGACCTTGACATTACTGAAGTCAAGGGCACCTTCTATGTACGACGCTGGTGATCTGTTCATGTACTGCGATGCTCCAGCAGATGGCTCAAAAGCAGTGTCTGTGCTCACCGACGAAGGATCAAAGTCGGTAGACGGATCTGCAACAGTCGGTGATCTGTCTCGGTTGCTGGCATGAGATGTCATATACCCGTATGGATTTCCTACAACGGTGGGCTGAACTGCAACATCCTGTGCTTGAATTGTTGCAGATGATGTCTTCCTAGAGTCCGAAGACTGCTTTGTAGGGCGCATGTAACGCAGTTCGTCTTCCTCATCTTCGTAATCGTCATCCCCAGTTATCATCACATCCTCAAAGTTTCCACAAACATCATTGTCGTCGTCGTCCTTGTCGGCATGGCGTGATTTCCCCAAGAGAGTTTGCTTATGAAGCCAGAGTTGCCTCATTTCAGGGTTCGTAACCTTGGCATAGACATTTCCATTGCACAGCTAAAAAATGGGAAGAAAGAAGAGGTACTAACTATGTTATCTATGATTCTAATACAATATGTCTCATTAATGCAAATGACACAGGAAATATTAAATATTAAATGTATAAAGAAAGTCATATTGTTTTGCTGGCCTGTGCCAATGAGAGTGTTTCAAAGGGCAACATCACTGTATAACTTTTATAACAAAAAATCATTTTGTATAACTTTGACAATGTCAATAGGATTCCTTGAAGCCCTTTTCATTCTGCAAATCAATTCAATGAATTAATTGTTACATTTGTGGCGAGGTTACCAATCCTTCGTTATCATTATTTTTCTCAAATCATACTTTTCTTCCACTCCCACTGACCTGCTTCTTCTGATTTTCCTGCATCTATTGACAACAATCTGAAGTGGACTTCCTTTCTCACCCTGTACTTGCCAAACATGTGGATTAGTACAAGAAGCAAACTTTAACTACTCTAAATATTTGTTGGAAAATTATCTCAGAAAAAATAGTGTGGCAAATAAAAGAGGTACTATAATTTTCATCAACACTATGGGGGGGGGGGTGTGTTTTACAAAGACTAAGATCGACTTTAAGTTGGACTTAACTATGGCAGGCCATTCATGCCACTGGTTGCTCTCATCATTGGTCTCTCAAGGGACGTCACAAATCTTTAGAATTCACATTTTTGCATAGTTTATTGATGAAGGAACAATCATTATCTAAAGATCATAATTTCCAAGGATTTTGTCCTCCAATTGTACACCTGGTTCAAGGCTTTTTAAGGGCATAAATCGCTTGCCATAGATCAAGTCCAACCTTAGTCGATCTTAGTCTTTGTGAAACACCCCCAGTACTTCTTACACATCGTAATTTGTTTTTACATCTCACCTGGCATCGACTGAAGATATCCTCGGGAGTGACAGTCACGTTAAAGAAGTCTAGAACATCTTGAACCTGACGCTTGGCCTTCTTGTGAGCTTGGACACACATGATTTTACCATCACCCACTCGTGACTTTAGCTGGGAGTCAAGAAATGTGGAGAGAGAGAGACTAGCTATTTGAAACATGGACTCAAACTTGGTACATGTTTGTATCAATATGATGTATCAACAATATGATGACTTGATTCCTTTATATCAAACTAAAATAAAAGTTCCAAGAACCCTAAAATTATTTTTTTTTATTCTGATATTTCATTTTCAATTACTACTTCAAATGCACACTTCATGTATTTTTCTACATCTGTGACAAATAGTTCATATTAGGTGGCATTATAAAAATGATACCATTTATTTTTCTCTTGATAAGAATCTTTGCACAAGCTAATTCAATTGATATGTCTATTAGTCTACATACCATGAGATATGGTGCTCCAGCTGTCAAGATAGCACGACCCTCTTTCAGTGAAATCTGCAGGATTTAGAACAAATTACAGTCAATAGATAAATCATTCATACCCTTACCGAGGTTTGTAATATTTTAAATATGTGAAAAGTTTATTTGTCCTGAATTATGTCTCTTGTGAATGTGACATTTTAAAGCTTACACCTAAAAGTAACTATTTAGGTTTTTAGCGAAGGCTGTAATTCTACCAGTCCATCTTTCATTCTTTAGTTATGAAAAACAAAACAAAATCTTTACAAGGGGTATGAATAATTCAGTTGTTAACAGTATGTGAAAATTCAATCATATATTCAGGTGAAATACAAGCAGATTCATGAATGAAGATTGAGTCTTCTACATGAGCACATTCTCTATCAACACATTCTCTATCAACACAAAACTTTTGCATCTTGCTGAAACCTAATTAAAAGTATTGTACACACATCGCACACACATCCACCACGTAAAGTTATCAAGGTGCTCCAATATTACTCCCGCTCTGCTAGGCTACCCATTTCAGTGCTCACAGCATTTAAGGAATTCCTTCCTACCAGTACCCATTCAACACCTTGGTGAAGAGTGGTAAAGGTAGATATATCTTGCCGCAGCTGGACTTGAACCACGAACCATGTGATCCACAGTCAAACAACGTATCTGGTAGACCACAACACCATTACACCTTAATTATTATTTTTATTATTTGCATTCACAAAAAAATTTCTACATGAATTTAATGGTAAACTTTGCAAAACTCTTTCACATATTAGACAAAGGAATCTGATTCATACATGTAATTCACTGATCAGAGACATTAATCATTAATTTGTCAAAAGAACACATGTCTGGTTACATAAGCTAGCTATTTGCCTCATGTTTCAAAGAGTTTTCTAAAGAAAGGAAATGTAGCTAACCTGGACGGCTTCATTATGTTCATCATCGTTATCCAGCACTTTAACATCCACTCCACATGACCTTAGATGGCGCCCTAACCCCTGCAGCATGTTGTCGCATACCACGGCTAGTTGACCCGGTGATATAGGAGGACCTGGAGAAGGCTATGGGTGGTAGTACAAGGAGGAGGAAAGACACAAGTTTAGAGAAGAATTTCTCATGGTACGATCGACGATAATTATCTTTATTTTCACCATCACACTCACCAGAATATTACACAAATGACACATATTCAAAATAAGAAAGAAGAAGGAGGACCAGGAGAAGGAGAAGTAGGAAGAGAAAGATGAGGAGGAAAAGGAGAAAGAGAAGAAAACAGAGAAGGGGAAGAAAGAAAAGTAGCAAGACAAAGATAGGAGAAGGAGAAGGGGGAAAAGGAGGAGATAGTAGTAAATTGGAGAACGAAATGGTTGAATGAAGAGAAGATTATGGAAAGCATAAAAGGGAAGGATTACAAACCTGGTTGAGAGCTTCAGCAAATGAAGGCCTCTCTTTGGGTGACTTGCTGAGTTTGGGTTTGGTCTTGGATTTGGACTTCTTGTTTGTCTTCCTAGAGTTCCATGGTTCCATGTTAATCTGAAGGCCATGGTATGATACTTTCTCTTTGAGATAAGCATAGACCTCTAACAAACAGAAAGCATCCAGGGCTAGAAGAAGAAAAAAAGATGGTAAGATGATTAAAGTCCCTCAAAAGTGTTGGGAGCAGGGCTCAAATTAATTTTTTGTCCACGTGGGCTCTTCTAAAAAAAAAAGAACCCCCGTGAGCCTTCTCACGGGGGCTCTTTTTTATACAAATATCCATTGAATTGGTAACCAAGAAACTCCTGTGTATTTTATCATCATTTATTTGAGTCAGCATTTTCCCTCTTAGAAATTTACTTGTTACATAGCTGTAATGACTTTATCCCTGTGATGACATTCTCTCCATTTCTTCCCGTTCGGCACATAATTTCCTCCTCATTATTCGAAGCAACCTTATTAACATTCTTTCTTTATTTTTAGTCTTAACCATATCCTTCAAAAACACAGGGGTGGATCTAGCTTTTTGCTAAGGGTGCATACAACAGAAAACCCAAATTATGCATTCTTTGATCAATATTTGTTCCAAATGCATTTTTGTGGGGGTAAACCTTTGCAGAAGTGTGTCTTAAATTACATCCTCTTTCACATTATAATACAATATCAGTGAAATTTTGCCATCAAATTTGGGGCTCCCGACACTTTCACATGGGACGTCACATGGGACTGAAGAGCATCCTAATCTCTACTGCTGTAATCTACTTATTTTGTTATGTGAACTGAAAATGAAAATTACATATTTCAGCTGGGAATCAGAATCAAATGGGCAAGAGAGAGAGAGAGAGAGTAGAGAAAGAGGCAAAAAAAAAGGAGATGAAAAGATAAAAAAGGAAGAAGAGAGGGCAGAGTTCATGAGGACAATAACAAAGCACATAATATATATATAATGAAAAGCAAACACTGATGATAGGAAGCAAATGTACTTCATATTATTTTACCTAGCTATCATCTAAGCCTGAAAACTTACCAGCATATGTCATTTGGGCCGGTCTTAAAGGGCGTCTTTCCCAGTCAGAGATCCTGTCCCTCTTGTCAAGGTACTTTCCGAAGCAGAAGTGGACCAGGTCGGTCAATCCATGAGAACCGATCCTCATGTTCCCAGGGCGTGGAATCTCCTTGAGGATCTTCAAAAAACAATAGAATATCAAGCTGTGTTTTAGTAGAGTCCAGCCTCGAGGGCCGTATTTTAGTGTCCTTGGCCCTAGTCCTGGACCGTGTCACAAGTACAAAAGCTACGGAAGGTAATATTTTGTTAGAGATCTTGTCTTAGTGCCCCTGGCTTTGACTTCGCTACTGAGACGAAAACACAAGCATATGATAGAGAAAATGGGAAGAAGCCACTGAGGTCTATGAATCGGAACCCAATTAGGGTGCTTGAGGGGCAAGGCATCATTTAAGATAATTTCATTTTGTAATCAAAGTTGCTCAAGCTTGGGTATATAGAGGGCAGCACATAGAAGTGCGATACCTAAACCATCTTGCGAACTTGTGACGCACGGGGGCCTAAGACCCGCTGGCTCAGTGTTATATAGTGATCGCCAACTTGCCTACTTCATGAACGAAAGGAGTCTAGTCGTCGCGCCCGATTTATCCCGAACTGAGATTGACTGTAATTTAGTTTTAAAATATCAAATTTATTGATACATGATTAATTGAATACATTTAAAAATGCACTTTATTATAGTTTTGTAAAATATATTTACCGGTATTTAGAATTTAATATCAAAAGTTTTATTTGATAATTTGATGGGAATTCGAAGATAAATATTATGCATTATGGTCAATGTCTGGGCGTTGTTAGATCCTGTTTAGCGAGCGTGCAACGTTCTCGTACATGCATGATATTTCACTTTGCATGCAATGTGCGTACACTGCAACTGTTCATGCAGACTTCCTATGACTGCATTATGTACAATTATTATGTGCGCAACTCCGAAACCGCTCCGATGTACACACTGAGTTTCCTGCGGGAGATTACGGCGGTGTCCGTGTGCTGGCCTACATATACCCAAGCTTGAACATCTTTTACACAGAGGCATAGTGTTTAATAGAATGGGGGAAATGGGCAATTGAGAGATTGAAAGATGGAAAGATATCTTCTCCTCTCCCTCTCTATTTTATTCTATTTCATTTTACTTTTCTTCAATTTACCTCCCCCCCCCCCTTTTGTGATTATGTCAAAATCATCTGAGTATAAACAAATTCTCAAGACTGATGCAGTATATCTATGAAGTTCATCAAAGACTACGCCTGTTGGACATCACCCATATTCCACATCAAAGATGACATGAGAAGAGGCTTACCTGTTTTCCTAATCCATTGACATCCACAGTCCTCATCTCTCCCTTCACAGCTTCCTGGAGTTCTGGAAAAGACTGGCCTAGCATCTTGTAATCTCCTGATATTTCAAAGCCTAAAAGAACATGGTATTATCAAAGATAAGTTCTTGATCAGATACAACATTCTTATCTGAATAAAGACTTGTTTGATTCAAATACACTGCATAGGGATTTCAAGGTTCTATGTCACATAATCCTGCATTGATTACTATGCAGTCATTATCCTACATTAACAAATTTTAAAGGTAAAGATCAGTTATGGTCATGCAATTGCATTGTGAAAGAAACAGTGTGGAATCTATCAGAAAAGGTTGATCATCTAGTGTGTATTGCAAGGTTCTGGAATCATCAAAATGAAAAGAAATGTGGCCAAATCTTGGCAAAAATACAAGCACTGTACACAGAATGATGTATATGGGACTACACGAGCACATGGCAAAACTAGATGGAATTTAGACTGTGCGCAGTCAAAAATGATGCCTCCGCCAAAGAGCAATTTTAATAACCAAATCGGAAGCTATTTTTAGAATTCAAGTTTGATTGTAATCCATCTGTCGGTTTTAATGATATTATGCATTCACAAGCTATTTATAGTCATACATAATGAGCCCCATGACCTTTGACCTGATGACCCTTAAATCTAATCAGTTGATTGGCTCTGCAGAATACATATATACATGTCCTGAGTTTGATAGTAATCTGTCTATTGGTTCTCATGATAATGTGATCAAAAGCTATTTGTGCATACATAATGAGCCCTATGACCTTTGACCTCATGACCCCAAAATTTAATCAGTTCGTTGGCTCTGCAAGATCATACATGAGCCAAGTTTGGCAGGAATCCATCGATCGGTTCTTGAGAAAACGCGATCAAGGGCTATTTTTGTATACATAATGAGCCCTGTGACCTTTGACCTTCAACCTCGTGACCCCAAAATCTTTTCAGTTCATGGACTCTGATAGATAAATACATGACTCAAGTTTTGCAGGAATCCATCAACCGGTTCTTGAGATAACGCGATCATGAGCTATTTTTGTACACACAATGAGCCCTGTGACCTTTGACCTTTGACCTTGTGACCCCAAAATGTAATCAGTTCATTTGCTCTGTTAGATACATACATGACCCAAGTTTGGCAGGAATCCATCGATCGGTTCTTGAGATAACACGATCACGAGCTATTTTTGTATACATAATGACCCATGTGACCTTTGACCTTCGACCTTGTGACCCCAAAATCTAATCAGTTCATTTGCTCTGTCAGATACATACATGGTCCAAATTTGGCAGGAATCCATTGATTGGTTCTTGAGATAACACGATCACGAGAACAGGAAGTACGTACGGACGGACGGACAGCCAGAAAACATAATGCCTCCGGCTACTTTGAAGCGGAGACATAAAAAACTTTCCCCCGATTTTTGCGATGTTTCATGTCATATTTAGAATATGAAGGCATTTAACCCTTACTGTACTGTCCAGTACAGTAAGGGTTAAAGAGCCATGCTTTTCAGGGAACATGTTTAATCTGATGTTCTTCCACCCTTGCATAATAACAAAGATAACGCTCACAAATTATTTTTTACCTCTTCCCAGAACTCAACCTTCTCTTTAACCCTAATCCTAACCCTTGACCAAACACTACACCCACCCTTAAACCTAATTTAAAACCCAATTACATACCTAAACCGAATTGCAACCCTTACCCTAAGCAGAACCTTAAACTCAACTGCAACCCTCATCCAACCCTATATATGTGAGAAAATAAAGCCAGGGGCAATTGCTACTGAGGCACATTTCGGTCACCAATTTAATAGGAAATACAGACATAGGGGAAAACAAGTAACTAACATCGAGACAAGTTTAGATCACAACTTAATGCAAACGCAAAATTCTATCTGCTTCCTCACCAAGTTTAAGTATGTCCTCAGACTGTAACACATGTTGTAAGAAATCCTTGACATCATCCTTGGTTTCTGGTACCCACAAGGCCGTCATGTCTAGTAGGTAGGCTGTCTCATGGGTTGCAATCTGGCACAGGGCTACCCTAAAATAGAAGAAGAAAGTTTGAAATATCACCCCAGCTGTTTAGGGTATCTCAATACTAAATTCATTTGGCAGCAGGACCGACTTGGCAATTAATGTTGAATGTTTACAACTTATAACGTTTGTAAAAGATGATTTGTTGTGAATCAGATTTTTCAAAAATATATATTTCCTTGATTTGTCAGCTTTCATTAAAAGAAACTGATATTAGAGTTATACCGTCCCTTTAATCACAAGCCCCGCAGGAAGAACTAATTGGACACTGTAGCATAGCCTTCTGCAAAGAAATTAGATCACCATGTGAAACCAACAGGAAGGAATTATAGCCAAGGTGTGAGGAAATGGGTTTCATATCCTCTTAATACTTACTTTGATTTCTGTGTTGGGCTGAATGAGGGTCTCCATTCCATGTCAATTCCTACTATTGTATCTGGCTGTTGAAAGAGAAAAAATAATGACTAAATGTTAAGGAAAAAAATAATTAGAAAAAACAACCCCCAAAACACAAACCTAAACAAAAATAATGATGACTAAATATCTTTTACTTGGAACAACAATCATAATAAAAGTAGAAATATAACTCTTCTCACTGTTCTTTTTCACACAAAAAGGTAAATTACATATGTTCTATTCTAGTATTGCTACGCAGGACTGCACTACTTGTAGCTACTTGCACCCTCTATATAGCAAACAATGTCTAAGCGGTACCCATTGGTCCCCCATGATCCCCTTTTTCTTATGTTATAAATTAAGAGCTGGTTTGATGTGCTAACCACCTGTCAGTGCCATGCAGGGAGGTCTAATCCCTCCTGGTCAAACTAGTGCAGATGGGCTTTAAAACAAACGTAAGCTACTGCAGTGTCTAAATTACATTTTTCATGTGTTGCAAACAAGCAACAGTGCATAGGCGTAGAAAGCATTCCAAGTGTTCATTACCTTACTAGTGATGTCTGCAAGGCACTGTTGTATACCAGCCGCCGTGGAGACTAGAATGATCCTTTCTCCTGGCAGATTGAGGGGATAATAATCAACACTAGGAGCATCTGACAACTCCTCATCCCAGTTCTCTCCTTCTCCATCTTGTTCTTCGCAAGCAGCACTGCTTCAAAAGAAAAGAATGATTAAACTAATACTGTTAAACCAGAAATTATCACCAAATGTTAATGAAGGATGACATGAAATTGCAATGAAACATTCATGAAGGACATTTTCTTATCCCCAAAATATATCAAGAGTTGCAAAAAAAGATTTTGAAATGTTTTGCTTTAACTAGCAATGAAGCTTCCAAAAATCTGAACCCCTTCTTGATCTTGCTTTATAAGCTGCTGGCACATGAAGGATTATCACTTTACACCACATTACAAAAGAGATCGTCCACCTGGCCTGGAACCATGTCAAGATACTTTAAAATCTCAAGACCAAGAGGCAATAAAAATGGCTCAGGTGAACAATTATTAACTCTGCTTCTAGATCACTTTTATGAACTCTGAATTCATTCTCAATTTGACTTAATTAATTGAAACAGAGACCATTCCGTGTGTGACTTATCTGCTTGACAACCAACATCTGTTGTTAAGCAACTATAAAATGTGAGGATTGCAAAAAGTGTCACCACACCCTCAGGACCTTGCCTATTTAAGATTCCAAAATATAATGCAATAGCTTCTTTATGGGCTTTGAAATTCTTATTACATATACAAGTTTATTAAACTTTCACTTATCAAAAGCGCTGATTTTTCTGATATCACTCAGAACAACTTGCTATTAAGGTTGAATCAAGGCTACAACAAGCATACCTGTTATTGGACCTCTGCAGTTCCTCAAAGACGGCCTCAGGTAGTTGATTGACATCGATCCCATAATGCCTTGCCCAACGAGCGGCTGCGGGGATATCATTGTACCATACGAGTTGGTCAATGAAACCCGACTGGACGGATTTGTTATCTCCAATGGTGGAGACTATAAGCTCTTCCCATACATCTTGCGCCATGGACTCCTGCAAAGAAAAATAAGAAAAAGAAACCACACGTTATTGTCATATATCTTGAAATGTGGTCAAGCCCCCACATTCAAACATCAGGGTTGACATCACTAATATTCAAGATTAGGCACAAAGTCTATAAATTCACAAGAAGTTCTTGCAAATTAATTATTTAACTCTTGTATTAAAATTGAAACTTTTCACTCTGAAACATAAGGGTTTAACCCCATCAAACACCAAAATTAGGCACAAATTTGATCTTCAACAAAGAGTTGAACAATGCTACAT
>BEXV01000513.1:92173-103838 GCA_003118195.1 Hemicentrotus pulcherrimus | reverse complement strand
GGGGGGGGGGAGGGTGATATCGGTGTTAGTGAAGGCGGTGAACATCCTCAAAGTTTTATGAGAAGTTGAAAGAGGATATTTCAAGATGACGTAGAAAGAGAGAGAAAGAGAGAGAGGGAACGATAGGTAGAGATAGATAAAGATAAAGCGATGGAGAGATACCAAATAAGAAAGTACCTACGTGTTTGCCTAAGCTTTGATCGATGAGAGGCCCCGCCTGATATACACTGAATTTAAACTTTTGGCGATAAAAACACAAGAGAGAAACGAAACGATGGATGGATAAGGAGTGAGAGAGAAGGAAAAAGAGAAACGGACAACGCCAGAGAGAGAGAGTGAGAGAGAGAGAGAGGGGGGCACACATACCACAAACAAACAGGAAGCAGCAATGATTGAGATACAACCATACAACAAAACATAGAGACAGAAACGAAGATATGGAGGAGAGGAGAAGAGGGGGGAGGGGGGGGGAAGGGGAATGAGAAACCCAAAGGGATGGAAGATGAAGCAACGGATCAATTTTCAACACCCTTTTACACCTATCATCGGTGTGGGCTTCGCTTGATCGCGCATGTTGACCCATATTATGATTTTGTCTATTCACTGGAATCGCACGCGTGAAATCCCCCGGATGGAGAGCCCCTATTGAGTGGATGCCAGTCGCCGACCCCCAACATTTGTTTTTACATATAATTGCACAACTATTTTCTCGAATATCACGCACGGGTGGCTGGATTTCTATTTCCAGTGTGTCTGAATTTATTTTAAGGGAGATCCACATTTCATCCATCCCCTCTCAATACACTGCACACTTCTCTACATACATTCTCTCCGCATCTCTTTTCCTTCTCACGTCACCTATCTCTTTCGTATCTATTAACTTCTTTCTCTGTAGAATATCTTTATTACATTGTATATTCTATTCTCCCATGTATGTATAAATTTTATATTTGTTATTTCTTAATCTATAAATGTTCTAGCTGAGCGTCTGTCTTCTCCCCCCCCCTCTCTCTCTCTCTCCATCTCTCTTTCTCTTCATCTCTGTCGCTACTTCTATCATCTTCCTATCTGTTCACCCTACCAGCTCTTTATCTAATGTGCTTGCTTGTTTTCCATTTCGGTCACTTTTTATAGTTATTGAAGTATTTTCCGGTTAAACAAAATGAAAATTGATTCAATAATCAATATAACTGATGACGTCACCTGTACAGATCAGCGTAAGATGTGAACTTGTTTGAGAATGTAGCAAATGTACGATCATCTCATGAATGACAGAACACTTACTATATATACTTTAACACCATTATTAAAGGCACCTGCACATCCATCATCACAACTACGACCAGGTGCGTACGCAGGGGGGTGGTTTTGGGGTTAAACTCTCGAGTTTTGTTTAAGTGTATGTTTTATGTATGTTTTTTTTTAAAGGAAAACACCCCCCTTTTGATTTTAACCCCTCCCGTTGAAAACAATCCTGCGTACGCCACTGACTACGACCACCACCAGCGCTGTGCTGTCACAGTCGCCTCGTCATCATCACTACCACCGCCACCACTACCACCACCATCATCATCACCATCATCATCACCATCACCAATCACCACCACCACAACCACCTCCAAAATCTCCTATTAATGGAGGATACTTTGATCGAACGAGGCTTTCGTCCTCTTTTAAGGAGAAATCCCAAATACATGTTAGTACGCCACTAACAAATATCATTAATAATTATCGCATATGCATGAGATTATTCTATATACATACACAGTATACACCTGAATATATAAACATATTACCCGAAAAAGCACTATATAAATTCACCGTTACGTCGATAACGGTGTCTTAAAAATACCTTTTTTCCTTTGTCGTGTGTGAGTCTCTTGACATTATAAACAGACACATACCTCATTTTCCTGACTATTTTGTGGAAACACTGCTTCTAAAAATTAAATGTTATACTCGCAAAATAATAATACACGAACAATTGTAACAATTTCCGAAAGAACAAAGCATACCTTAAGAGCAATACTAATGAGATACTTTCTGAGGGCCTATTTGTTCCTATGGTTAATGGATTCAGGATTAGAAATTACTATGTCCGGATTAAGGGTTTGTAATTAGCCTTGGGACAACTGTGTTAACTGATTTTGTGGCGTCAATTTCCCGGGATTAAAGTCGCCCTGAGGGTGGTCAAAAACGGCGAATGGTGGTTTTATAACTCCGACTTCTCCCTGTACACGAACCATAATAATTGACCAATAGATCACGTTTTTATCGTATCTAATGAATGCCTTTGCCTTCTCTTTATTATAGGCTACCTATCAGCCGTCTTGTCTTAGCATTTTAGTTCTGTCTTTATCTTTTCTCTCCCTCTATCATTCTCTCTCCATTGCTCTCTCAGTATGTTCTTTCTCCAACATTCTCCTTCTATTATCTATGCCCATTAATTCTTCCATCCCTTACCTTCTCTATTGCATTCTCACCAACTGAGGACCACAAACACACTCACAAGCACACCCACATACACACCCACCCATGCGCGCACAACTAGCAATAATTTTTCGCCCATCTATTTTTTGACATTCTGACTCGTTCTTTTTTTTTCTCTCTCTCTCTCTGTTTCGCCCTTTACCTTTCTCTTCTCCCGTCCTTTCCCTCTTTCTCTCTCTCTCTCTCTCTCTTCATCTACATCTCCACATATAATGTGAAAGAGAGAGAAGAGAGAGATTTGGTGGGCAAAATTATTCCAAAGTTTTAATACCAGCATATAAACCAAGAATATAGAACATCGAATTAATTTGTTCATGTCTGCTGTCATTTTTTTAAAGGGAATAATCATGTTGCTTGATATGTAAAGGAAGCTTTATAATTATAGACTGGTGCGAAATCTACACACTTTCATTAGCAACTGAGATTTTAGAAAATAGGTATAGCTTTAACATATTCCCGTGTCCTCTCTTGTTTGCTCAATGCACTCCATTGTTACCTCAGTCCATTTTGTATATTTTATAGAATTGTTAACATGTTTCTCTTTCTATCATTCAATCATGATAATTTTATGTGTCAATGTTGATCGGGCCGACTGACATTATGGAGTTTATGAAGGTGATTTTATATCATTTTGGAGACCTGGAAAAAAAAAATAGATGACTGCACCTGACCATGTATTTTTTAACGACTAAATTCGTTCTAGGATATAGACTTGACCTAATTAACCTTGTATTCTCTCTCCCTCTCTCTGTCTCTCTCTTTCTGTGGCTAGGAGAGAAAGAGTCTATAATGGGAACGTCAAAATATTCAAACGATTCGTTAATCAAATAAAAGTTGAAGTGTCAATTTTTCCGGAAGCTTCAAAACGAGTGTTAACTTGTATATGTTTTCTGTGGAAATTACTAGCGCTTCGGTTGATCGAAGTTAACAAGCATTTGAATAATTAGCAAGGCCATGGACATGGTGAAGAAAGCTGACTTTATTCATAATTTGAAACGAAATGAAGGAAGATTTTAAAAAAGATAGGTACACAAAATAAAAGAGGAAAAAATTAAATCAGAAACACACGAAGCAAACAAAATTTCGCGATCTTTCGGACTATAATAATAATAATTCCGCTTTTATATAGCGCTGATTACATCTATGATGTTTTTAAGCGCTTTATTGAACTATTACCCCGGTCATCGTATTCAATACTTGCCCGCACACACTGTGTGCACAATCTCCACTCCCTAGGGAGCATTTCAGCCAGGCGTTACTTGACGCTTAAAAACTTTTTGACCAACAATGACGGTCGCATTCATACTGGGTACCCATTCAACACCTGGATGGAGAGTAGCAAGTGCAGGTAAATATCTTGCCAAAGACAAACTAAAATAGAGGTATAAGTTCTGTAATAGCAATTTCTGCAATAAATCATTCAAGACTTGCACAATCATTCGAGATTATCAAACGCCCAATACGAATGATGAATGACGAATGATGACTGCTAACACACTCGGACTTTACCAACACCCCCTGCCTGCACATCGTGGTGATGTTATTCATGATGGTTTTTTCTTTAAATATTTTTGAGCTATCAATTATTCAATAATTTTACAGGATAGAGGCAATTAAAACCGCTGGGAATGGGTTTTATTATTCAGGGTATGTAAACCAATGCTTTTCATATGGAAAGCCGATGTCTTTTCCATTCAATTCAATTCAATTTAATAAAGGTTTATTCGAACATATTTCACAGAACAAATATAAAATTATACATGTTTTTTTTATTATAATGCATTTTAAATACAAGTTAATTGTGAATAATACATATTGTATTAAATACTAAATGATATAAATTGATAAAATTATAGGTAATGAATGTCAGATGATATGTTTAAAATGTCTTAACAAATATTATTAACGTATATACAATAAAAAGATGATTACATTTCCGCTAACAATGACAAATATTGCACGATAACAAAGTAAGAGGTCAAGGAGAAACGCGAATAAAGAGTGTGTGTGTGTGAGAGAGAGAGAGAGTGAGGGAGAAAAACAATGGAGATAAAGTACAGTATGGTAAACGTATAAACATAGACAAAAAGGCAGTGACTTGATAGCTACATCATACAAATTTGAAACGGGTCAGAGTATCACAAAAATGACAGATGCTTTTCATCAGCTTTGAATCGCATGATAATATTGATTATTACGTGTGAGATTAGGAAGGGCACTATTTTGGAATCTCTTAGTTCTGCAAGTAAATTCTTGATATTTGTTGAAATTTCATGAATTGAGTCCTTTTTTTTTTCTTTTTTTTGTGGAGGTAACCACGATTAACACAACATTATTTGTTCCAATGAAACGGCAAAATCTTTAGTCAGTTTTTCTCTACGAGTTAAAAGAAATGGCAATTCTCGTCTTGCTAATGCATTGTCATATGGACTGTAGTGTGATGTAAATGTTATTCTACATGCTCTTTTTGTATACTTTCTCTATCATTAATCTTTCTGATAGTCAAACTTGCAGAAAAAAGGATGTAAACAGTAGTCCAAAATTGGTCTTACATATCCAATATATACGGTTAAAAGATCACAAAGAGGTAGTTTGTAAGTTTTAATCTACGTAGCAGAATAACTTTCGATTACTCTTCTTAATAATGTCGGCTACATGAGTATTCCACTTAAGGTCACTTTGAACTGTGACACCAAGAAACTTAACCGTGTTCACCACAGGTAAAAGTGTATTATCAATATATAATAAAAGCTAATGTATAAGGTGTTTAGGAAATAAAAATGACATCAAGGAAAATTGTAGTAAATCTCATTTCATATTATTTGAAGAACTCCTTAATTCGAGCACTTCAAGTTGGCCTTGTAATTGTGATGTTTGGGTACTTGTTCTAAATTCTACTAGTGTCAAATAATCTACGTATTCGAAATATGATGTAGAAGAATCTTTACAGGCACCGTCAATCATTACAAGAAACAAAATAGGCCCAATCTGATTGCCTTGAGGTACACCTAAACCATTGTGTTAATATTGAGATAATTGTCCTTATACTTCGCAGCTTGCTTACGATTAATTAGAAAGTCAATTACTATTAAGATTAAGCAAGGTTGGTGAGACGGTGCAATTAAACCATGTAAACATTATTCTAATTGTGACCTTTAACCTAAACATTTAACCTCGATTCGTTTGCTTCCTTTGTTGATATAAATTAAGGTTCGGGGCATATGCATACTTTCATTATAAACATGTGAACACAATGTACATTATATACACAAACTTTGGACAGTCTTTTGTCCAACCAAAATATTTTACCAAATAATCAAGGCAATGGACCACTTCTTTGTTCACGGTAATTGTAGGATTTGCATCATAAGGAATAAGGGCTTTACTCAAATAACTACATTGGCCATGTTTATAATCTCATACTGGCTTCTTTCACAAAAATCCCTATCTATCTAATGGCGTATGATGTTGGATTTTTGTATACACCCATAATCTAACAAATTATGGACATCGAAATGCACATGATACAGTTAAGTCCCGTTTTAATTATAAGATCATTTTACAGACATATCAATGCCTGAACGGTACAGCCCCGTCTTACCTCCAAGATCTCATTCTACAATATACCCCTACAAGAAAATTAAGATCAAATAGTAAATCCCTCCTAGTAGCTCCAAGCACTCAAAAAAAAATATTATGGCACTCGCTCTTTCAGAAATTCTTCGGCCGAATTGTGGAACAGCTTGCCTGATATTGTCAAACAGGCAAGCACAACAGAATCATTTAAAACTCTGTTGAAGACCTATCTTTTTGTAAATTGTTAATTTGGTTCCAGCTGTTTTGTGACTTCTTTGGTTAGAGTATCATGTAATATTTAATTTAATGTTCATTCAATTTTCATGTTTTTTCATGTTTAAATTTGTATTGATACTTGTACTTGTATTTGTACAATCTATTACACGTAAGCTATGTAGGAATTGTGTATCATTATTGTCGTTGGTAATTAATTATTTCATGTATCAGGCATAAATGTTCATTTCTATTCCGCCCATTTTTTTCTTTTCTAAGCGCATAGGGACTTTCTTTGTGTTAGTGATATGCGCTATACAAATAACGTTCATTATTATGTCTGAATCTGGGAATTCTATTTTATTTAGACATTAGCAGTAAAACTAAGTTGAACTTGTTTCTTACCATACTTATCTATCGTGTAAAACGGTACTTAGCCTCTGGCGTCAATAACATTATTGCAGGAGAATAGTCCCACAGCACGGATACCGAATTCAATAACCCATTCGGGGGTACAAACATACATCAAGGAAACTGCAATGAATTCAGAATTATATTGAAAGTAGCATGAATGTAATGATAATTTACAGTATTGTCATGGCAGGGAAGAGACAACATAGCTTACAATTCTATCGTAGGACAAAAACGGTGTGATGTATCATCCCGTGTTTTTGTCATTGTATTCCTCTGACATTTCTGAGGGCATACAGAATCTTAAAGGGCATGTTCCCCGTATTCGAGAGTGCGCTCAAAATGCGTACGCGCTGGCGGACGGCGCTATAGCTGCCTATTGACACCAACAGAATACGGCTCTTACAAGCCGATGGCATGTTCCGATAACTACACTGGCGGGAACGTGCCCCTTTAAACCTCGGTCACACCGCCAAACCGACTTCAGACCGACTCCAAACCGACAGGTTCTCAGCCGAAAACATAATTTTGTGATATTTTCGTTCGGTCTTTTGTCGGTCTTGTCGGTAAGACTATGGTGTTAAAGGGATCTCTTGACAATATTTAATTTCTTTGACGGAAACAAGTAATTCATGGTAGTCTTAACGTTTTTCGCCAAAGATACGTGTAAAAGTGAGGTTATGCAATCAAAGTCTTGTTCATGTAAAATTGAATTTCATTATACATTTTGTTTATCTATTAAGATACCAATTATTTGTTTGCGAATTTAGTTTACATGCATTATCTTTGAAACACTGAAGCCCACCCTGGATAAACACGTTTTAAAGGAGTTGTAGAACGAGTTTTCCCTGTGAGATTTCGAATTAGCTTCGGAGTATTACTAACCATAATCAACAGATAAATTAAAGAAGACTTGAAATGAAAGAAAAATCAAATTCTTGCCAAAAGGGATTCAAAGGTATCATAAACGGTAATGACAGTACATTAAGTGAACCCTAAAGGTAAATGTTCATTTGCATTTAATAATAAATATATCAACAATGCAGTCATTATTTTGACCTGATGCATGATACCTAGTTCACTTACATAACTTGATCAATCGAGGTCCTTCCCTTAAAACTTCTTCAATACGCTCGAGGAAAAATGGACAATGAGAAATTATTTTTGTTTTGGCCAAAACCTTGCCGATTGTCGTCATCAGATTGTGATTAATTAATGACCTTGCAATGCTATTATTGTTAGGGTTCATTCGAAATAATGCCCGACGAAATTTCTCCAAATGTGTTTTCCAATCAGTTTGCGAAGTAACGATTCGCTTCTTCTCGTCATGAATTTTGCATTATTTTTCTTTCGCAGTCTTATTGGATTTTGCTTTAGGTTAAAGCCGATTGTGCGCCTTCACCGCCAGTAGGGCACAAAGGAAACGCCTCATCAAAGAGAAAAAGACCAAACCAAACCCAAGGAAACCGCCAAAAGCGATACGCTGGGGGCGTGTTTGCTCATTTTGGCTTGTGCCATTCGAGCTGAATAAAACTGTGGTTGATGAATGTGAATGTATTCGTGCTACTGTTCGAGCATGATCTCAGTTCCATTTTCACGCGCCTCTTCGATGTTTGACGATGTTTTTATTGATTGCATGTATCAGCCATTTTTCAAGGATAATTGGCTGTTCTCGCTTATTATCTTCATACATGTTTTTTTTTTTTAATCTGTTATCTCCTCTAGATAACTATCACAATGATAATATTATTCAGATACCACACAGATAGCTCGGCGAATGTTCAGGGCTGCATACAGGATATTACGCGCATCAACATACATGTTTTACATAACTCTACAATAAACGTTATTAGAAGTATATTGAAGGTTACAGTTGAAATGGTTGTTTTAGAAAACGCAGCTTTAAACTATTGCTATCAATTTTTTCGTAATGAGTAAAAATTAATGTATTTTTATTCGGTACGTTGCTTGTCGTACTATATTCCAGTTTGTTGCGACATTTCATTTCATATTAAAACTGAATGTAACATACCTTTAATTATACATTTTCACATTACATACACTGTTTTAAAATAGGAGAATAAACGGATGGAGAGAGAGAGAGAGAGAGAGCGTGAGAGAGAGATAGAGAGAGAGAGAGAGAGAGAGAGAAAGAAAGGGGGATTGGGATACGAGAAAAGACAGTGAAAATGCTGAAAATGGAAAAAAAATAAACATCTCCGGGGAGAAAGAGAAATTCCTTAAATATTTGTGGAAACTTTGAGGATTTGGGAATGCGTTATAAAGCCTGACCTTCACCGAAAGCGGTCGTCTCGTTTCTCTTGATTTGTTGAAAAATAGGAGCTTCGATGAGATTTCTTATGTACATCTGATGACTCCATTACCAAAGCAATGAAGATCTCTCGCCGCGCGAAAGTCACAAAGTGGTTTTGAATTGCAGGGGTTTAGGTGGATGCAACTCACACTTGTTTGAAGAAGAAGGTTCAGCATGGTTAAAGGTGAAAAAGGAGCTTCTTCTTTCTTTATATACTAATATGACTAATGTGAAAGATCATTATAGTAGCAGTAGCACTTGTAAAGGATTGCTCTTAAAATATTCTTGTAATTCAAATTTGACAAAAGAATACTTTTAAGCAAAGATCTTTGATGCTACAAGTTTGTGTTAAGTCATATCAACCTTACTTATGTTCCATCCTTTTTCATGGGTAGCTGTTTTGAGTAAGATTTAGTCGACTTGATCAAATTTAGAGGACTCCGAAGCTTGGCGATACACAATTCTTTCTTCTAACCCTACAAAAGCAAATTCAAGGTAACCTTTTGACAGTATATTTTACAACCGTCTCACCATTATTTAGTCAGCAACGTCGTTAACCCCGAAAATGCATATAAACATCAGTCAATAAATTGATGGAAAGCAAGAGCATAAGCTTGATATAACAACAATGGTTTGTAACTCATCTTTGAATGCTCCCTTCGTTATGATAATATTAATAATGTTATGGTTTTTTGTTCCGCATTAAGTACAGATTCCTAATAATAAATATGCATAGTGAATATCAATTTTTAACCTACTCAACGCTTTCTCCTAAAAAATATCTGATATTTGTTATTACGTGTTGTTAGCTAAACTGGTAAATATCTTATTTACTTTACGACATACAATTAACATGACATTAAATGGCCTTAATACAATGACATGATTTACAAACCGTCGGGGCGTATTTCATATTGCTTTCAATAAAGGGGAACTTGGCATGTTTTATTTAGCATTCAAGGCTGAAACAGATTTCATCTCTTATTTTTTCCCCCTCCCTTTTATTGATGATTTACAAAGGGTTGTACACTTATATTGATTGAAAGAACGAGATTTTCACATTTCTGCAATAACATTCTTCGACATAGACCAAATAAAGGAATAAATTCAATCTCGGTTGAAGCAGCTAGTTGCTGGCAAATTTAACTCCTCCCTTGTTCAATGTCACCGCCCATAGACACCAAAGGAAAAGTACACATACCCTTTCTTCCTCTCCTCCAGAACACTCTCTGATGATATGATTTATGGTTCGCAAGAAAGGAATCCTAAATTTGTCATTTCTCTGATATACAACAAACATCGATATTATGTTTTGTTGTTATGCCCCGACGTACGTAGGCCTGTAGTGATTTGCTCTGCACTTTCGATGCTTTATAACGATATTGTGACTAGAATTTTTGCCAACGGATAAGGCGGAAAAAACGCCCCTGGCAACGATGTAGAATTATTGGGTCTTTCTTTATGGACGGGGCTATTCATCATTGTCTTAAAACCAAATTTCCAAACTGAATGATATAGGTCAGATAACTGCATGGTAGAGTATGGGTTTGTAAACATCTTAACTCACCTTTTTTAAATGGCTATTTTGGGCTCTCTATTTGTTACCTTTCTTCATGCAGGTAGAGATGTACCAAATTTATTGGCAGTTGGTTTCATTCATATTTCATTGTGATCATCAAAAAGCTTATTTTTCGTTGTAATGAAACAATTAAAAAAAAATAATACCGTCATTCACTGTATAATTAATATTTAACAAATCTATCAAATTGAATTCAACACAATAATTACTGTTTAACATTATCTTTAAAATCTTCTTTTTAACATCTTCGATTTATACAGTAGGCTTGCGGGTGCACCATTTGAGAGAGGGAGGATCGAGGAGTCCTGAAAAGGACTCTCGGTAATCTTCTTGAGGGTTTTGTAGTCTTCGATTTAGTTGTTATTGAACTAATTATGTGGATGTAGAATAGTTTATAACCTTATTTCAAGTTTTCTTATTTCCATATTTTATTGTAAACAGGGCAATATTAGTTTCCAGATCATTGACATGTTCTTTTCGTTTTACAATAAAACCGAAATTGAATTTGAATTGAATTGAATTGAATTATATCGAATACAGGATGACATTCAACAATTTGGAACATTTTTTCAGCGGTTGAACTGTGCATAATTGTGATACTTGAATACTGAAAAAAAAACCTAGGCCGTTTTTTTTCTTCACGCATACTCATTTGTTAAATATCATATTATGTTCTAGTTATATTGACATTTAGGACTTATCTCCGCTTTGTCATTTAAACATAATTATAAAGATTATAATTTAAAACATTTAGGCCGGAATGACTGATTCTATCGCTCTAGTTCATTCGCCAGACTTCCGTTTTGGCGCTTCATTTCTTGATAAACATTGGCAGCTTGGGAGGGGTTAGACTTTCCATTCTTTATTTGATGTAAAGAATCCGATACATTAAGGGATACTGACTCAGCCCACTATAATATTCTATCTTTTCTTAATCGAAAAATTCCTTTGTTTCCTGCATGATGAAATTAGGTTGACATGAGATTGAGTGAAGTGACCCGTCCATTGTTGAACCAACAAAATTAAATGATGAGCAGCAGCATACATCCAGTTTCCCAGTGGCGTAGAGGGTGATTGTATTG
>BEXV01000513.1:51847-92117 GCA_003118195.1 Hemicentrotus pulcherrimus | reverse complement strand
CAAGAGCATCATTACATGATTTAAGTACACATGAACAAAGCCAATGTTTGGATATGGGCGTGAGCTCTATCGTCATCTTTCAACGTTCCCTTTCGTCATCTCACTCTCTATCTGTGTTTTTTTTTTAATCATTGTTATCGTCGCTCGGTGAAGGGGGAGGGCACGTGCACCCCTGTGCCCCTGTAGAAACGCCACTTCTGATTCATAGGGGAACACGTGCTCGAATCTACACTGGAGAGTCATTGCAAATCCTATGAAGATGGAAGCAAACACGACATATTTATGGTTCGCTTAACCCGTTATAGCCACTCATAGCAACGAGTCTATACAAAGTGCAAGGAGGATTTGGGAAGGATGGGGTGGGGTGTGATTACGAGGCGGAACGGGTTCTAATTGAGTGAGAAAGATTTCTTAATTGAGCTTGTTTGCTATTAAACTATTTACCGTTTAATTACGCAGGGTGATAAGGTACATAAAACGATCATGCTTCCAGTGACATCGACACAAAGCGTAAGGGAGCCTGGTGTTAAAGGGTACAAGGTCGATTTTATATTGACAAAGGTATCATCATGGGGGGAATCCATCTTTAATAGCCAGTGTTTGTCTTTAATTCCATGCACGGGATATTTCGGACATTGCATTATCTTCAAATATACCAAAGTCAGTACAGTATCATAACCGGCCCGGGGCGGGGGCATTTAGAGAGGGATAATGCTATTGCGGAAGTTAAAATTTTCTGCAGATGATGTAGAAAATAGTATAACATTGCATTTTGGTTGTAACGATCGGGTCAATGGATGCTATATAAAGTTGTTGTCGATGTCCCGATTCTAGGGAGTTGACTTAACATAGTATTAATTGTTTGCTTTTTACTCCGTACACGGAATTATATACTACTAAGTATGGCACATTATAATAATTATATTGGGACTGTTTGGATGGTGATGATGGTGGTAATGGTGGTGGTGGTGGTGGTGGTGGTGGTGTTGTTCATTGTTGGTATCGGGGGAGGGGAAGGGTTACATGGGATACAAGGTCGCACTGATATTGATGATATTGAGGAAGAGTTGGTCACAGTGGCATTAATCTTATTTCATATTCTGTCTATTGTTCATTTCAAGGAGGAGACAGTGATCTGGAACATTGATTTTTCATAGTTGATTTTAATTTCGCACAAAAAGGGGTGAGGGCATCGGGATACCAAATTGGGATGTTGAGACGAAGGCTTGGTCTCAGTGAACTTTACCTTGTATGACTATCATTATTCCATGAAGGAGATCTATTATTTGCGACGTCTCTCCCCCCCCCCCTTTCCTCTTGTTTTTTTTCTCCCGCGTTGTTTTCTGCAATCTATGTCTCCAAATGATCCTTTGCATCTTCAACAATCAGAACCCTCTAGATGAAGCTTGTCTCGCATCATAATAGGATAGATTTATTCCATCATCGACTATCCAAAAGTCGTGGTCAAGGAACACGTATTCATCCGTGTCTGTGTTTACATCATATTTACTCCCTACAGAGACATTCGTCATCATCATCATCCTCAATCAAGGCATCCAGCGAGTATTATAACGCAAGACAACTGAAAAGCACATTCACTGAATATTGCATAAGCTTATGACAGCCGCACAACGCGTTTTCTGCATCTTTCATAATGTTATGATTTGTCAAAACGTCAGGTCGTAGCATCAATGCGAGATGAAAATTGTGAAGAAAAAAAAAAAGAGAAAAAAAATACATCTTTTGTTTCGTTGCACTTGGAAGTGACGCAATAGATTATGTAAGCTTTGTAGGAAACATTTTTTTTAATTAGAATTTGGATGAAACTCATTTGGAATAATGATGATGATGATGACCCTTTTTAAAATTAATGGCATACATTACTACTACTACTACTTCTACTACTACAACCACCACTACTACTACTTCTACTACTACTACTATACTACTACTACTGCTACTACTAGTATTTCTACTACTAATACTACTACTACTTATACTACTACTACTTATACTACTACTACTACTATTACTTATACTACTTATACAAATTACGAAAGGATGCACTGTCTGATACACTGTGATTATAGTTACACTTAGTTTTAGCACTGCAAATACAGTACTCAAAAAACTGTATAAATGTATCTGGATGTTGACATTATTAAGAGCATCTTAACAGGATTAATTTGGATACTCAATTATCATATAAATCTTAGGATCATTTGACGTGCTCAGTTTAGGCTTATAGATGTCACTTATAGTCAATGATTTCAAATCCGTAGGGATTTTTATGACATGTGAGATAAACTATATATATCAATATAGATCGATAAGAAGATGAATTTATTTATCATTAAGTTAGTTTAATGATATTCAAAGTAATGTAACATGAAGCACGGGGCATATGCCTACGCATGTGGGTGCACATTATTACGTCACGTAAAAGGGTTATGTATCGCTATATTCGTTTAAATTTCAGTATTGTTACGGATTTGTTGATGATTTTCAATCAAGAGAAATACAATTTTTGAGGGAATATAAAGTGGTTGGATATTTTGCAAAACATTTTGGCTAAAAGTATATCTAGCTAAACTTTAACATCACTGTTTCCTGGCCACTGTATTTAAAAACTTTTATCATTAGTTTTCCTTATTTTTAAGTGCCACACACACACTCAACGCACACTAACACAAACGACAAAAACAAAAATATTAATAATATCTTTTACGCATTGCTATTCATTATTATTTTTGTCCATATTATTGTCTGTAAGCCGATACATTGAATGTTCGTGTTACACATCCCATTATGTACCTTGAATCAATGTTCAGAACATAGCCCACAATCAGGATAATTGTAATACAAGAAAAACCTAATGAAGTGTCATTTAACGATACATTTCTCCTTTTTCCCGATACTCGAATTCGGCAAAATTAATAAATTAAATAACGCAACTAAATTTTCTTGGCCATTGTGTTTCCAAATGAGTGATTTCTTTTTATATTAATTTGATTGAGATTCGATATGGCATTTGGCCTGTTTTCTTCTTCTCTCCATCTAATTAAAGTTTAGTTTTAAACGCTATATTTAGAGAGAATGGGGGAGGGATTTAAAGACCCAATTTCGGTGTCATTTGAAAGAATTTCTAGATAAATAAATCATTATTGACGTAATTAGTTCGATTGCCCTCATGTTTTTGCGATTCGACGGCGCCCACAAAGAATCCACCGCCTTTTGAGGGCAATATTGGAAGTGATTTGTAATAGGGTGAGGGGGAAAGATGTGATGTGATATTTTGGACTGACTGTGGTCATTTGGAGCAATGTTGTAGTTGAATCTATGACAAGGGACTCGGGCAAGGGAACAATGACATCTAGATCCTGTAACACAAAGTTTATATTATAGCAATTGACATTACGGTTGATTTGTTAACGATTCATTTATATGATAGTGACCAATAATATAAATTGTAAAAGTCAATCGCACAATTATTCATTGTTAGGCCTTATCCAACGTAGCCAAACAATGGCTAAAATGCATTATTATAACTATGCTTTTTTGAAATCATCATAATGGAAGAAGAATTTTTTATTTAACATCATCTTTCGTTCATTTGATGGATATTATTCTTCAGACTTTCAAGGTCTTCCTTGGTCTAACAGTTTGCAAAAAAAAAATATGCCCTATCATCAGTATACTAAAAAAGAGAAGATTTTTTAAATATTATTTAGCAAATTGATACATTTGCCTAAATAATGTCCTTTCTGTGTGAGTCACCTAGTTTTTAAGGCGCCATTTCTTTTTTTCAATCTTAAACTGTGTATATTTATCAAAATATGAAGTGTCAAAGTCATGTGAAATAGAAACAGGACTAAAATCAACAGAAACAGAACTGAATACTTTTCTTTTGTAAGTAAAATTTACTAAACTTATAGAATCTGAGGTCGGAATACATGATAAAATATTTTATCAGTTACATTTTAAGTAAGAAAATAGACGTCACATCAAGCTCCTAATTGAACGTGGTCCGCTAGAAAATAGACTTAATAATTTGTAACGATTATAACTGAAAATATTTTATCCAACTATTAGAAAAAAACAAATCTTCTATGATGTTATTATGACCTAATGGGATACAAAAATCTATTTTAATCTAAAACAATACCGAAAATCCTTTACTTGAAAGGTAATCTGCCGGGGAACTCATTTCCTGTCTTTGCTATGCTTTCATAATCAGGAAAAGAATACGTCAATAAACGTCAGGGGCAATAACCGTTTACTTGTTTTAGTGCGAAAATTCCAATTCATTAACTTTTGTCCCTTGAACAAAAACATTTAATTTATCAAGTTTTTACATCATTCTATTAACAAAATTCAATCATGAACTTCTCTTGATTGATGCAAAGTGGAAAGCGGAAATGGTTACATGTTTTTTTTCCAAAAGCTGAAGGAAGGACTATTCTAATCTGAATTGTCAAATCAACATGGACAAACATGACGTCAAGGGATGTTTCACAAAGCCTAAGATCGACTTTAAGTTGGACTTAACCGCGGCAGGCCTTCATGTCACAAGGGACGTACATATTTTGGTGACAAATCTACAAATTTGACTTTTTGTTATAGTTTATTATTGAAGGAAAAAATATTATCTAAAGATCATAATCGAGAGACCGATGGTTAAATCAACCAGTGTCATTAATAGCCTGCCATACTTAAGTCTAACTTACAGTCGATTTTAGTCTTTGTGAAGACAAACCCTGGCCGTGAACTTTTTATATTAACATGTATCTCCAGTGTAATCCAATATTTGGTTAATGCAAGGTCTTTTCTATGAAATTTTGTCATCTCATATTTTGTCAAATCATATGTATCGTAGCTTCTCCGCAAGGCCGGGAACCTTTTAGGGTTGACCTGGTCTTGAGATATCATGTTCAGCTTGGGAAAGCATCATGGTATGCGTGTTGTCAATCGAGTAATTCGCTTCCTAATGTTGCTCTTCAAGTTAATGTCCCGCAGGATTAATGACGCGTTGAAATCCATTTAAGCAGCTTTTTTACTTTTCAAAGGAGCGCTAATTTGGGGTGAGCAAGGTGAGGAAGAAAAAGAGAGAGAGAGAGAGAGAGAGAGAGAGGCACAAAATCCCACCGACTTGCTTCAGGCAAGTAGATTAATACTGTGAATTTTTCTTCGTGTTGTGCACTGGGAGTATTATGGTACTCCTATGTTTCAGCTGTATTCAATTTTCTTGGTACTATGAGTAAAAGCTTTTTCTTTTACATGTAAATGTTTTTCCTCCTAGAGCTTATGACTAGAAGAGAACGTCTTTTTTCATTGATCTGCTTCAAATTCAATTTGCAAAATGATCAAAATTGGCTGGTTAACCGAAGATGTCCAGTTTAGTTTCTTGTGAAATAGAATGAATAACTGATACCTGAAGTATTCAATTTGTCGAGGTAGTACAACTTTTCGTGTTTCTTTCTTATGAGTTTCTAAGTAATAGTGGTAAAAATAGATGCTTTAAAACACTAGTACTCGTAATGTTTGAAAGTGGCGAACTAGGGAATTTAGATTTGATATGTTTTTCCCTTTAATTTAGTGGTCTATTCTAAAACGATAACGACTAATTCATGATTATCATGTCAATCTTTAAAAAAGACAGCCTCCCATAAAGAGAAATCAAGAATTCGAATGTTATCTAGGAATTTTTCTAATTTAAAAAAAACCTTAAAATCAGCAGAATATGACATTGGACGACTGCATAATCAAATAATCATGATTATCATAAAACCAAGATTCTTAATGAAGTAAGAAATATGTTGCATAAATCTAATTAACGCAAGGTATCTACATAGAAATGTTGATTACAATAGACTTTTGTGAGGGGGAGAGGGTTAGCGGGCGGGGGATAGGTTGTTTTCACACGGAGAGTAATGGAAAAAGCCTTAAAATCAGCAGAATATGACATTGGACGACTGCATAATCAAATAATCATGATTATCATAAAACCAAGATTCGTAATGAAGTAAGAAATAATATGTTGCATAAATCTAAGTAACGCAAGGTATCTACAAAGAAATGTTGATTACAATAGACTTTTGTGAGGGGGAGAGGGTTAGCGGGCGGGGGATAGGTTGTTTTCACACGGAGAGTAGTGGAAAAAGCAGAAGCAAACAGAAGATTCCATAAGTTTCTTAAAGTCAAACAAAAATTATACGGCATACATACGATTTGAATTGCCCTTGGAGACAGAACATGAGCGACATGAGGAACCCAAATTGTGGGTCATCATGGCAATCTGTTTTCCAAAACCTACCATGAAAACAAATTGATCTTCATACACTTACCTTCTGATTGCGTGGTGAGAAGAAAATAATATACGAAAGCTGCCGCACCGATTGATTTGCATTTATTCTTGATAAATTCTGGGGCTGTAGCGGAATGCCGGGACATATCAGCCTCCTAATTGTCGCTTATTTTGTGGCTTTGGAATGGAAGGATTCGACACCATATGCAATCGATTTTGGAAGTTAGTGTTTCCGTTTTCAGTTTCTCTGAGGAAGGACAGTGTAAATGTTTGTCTTTTGGTGTCAACTTTTTGCTCAAGTGCATTGTTACAAAACCTTTACGAAAAAAGGCGACAAATAAACCATCGAGAGCCTTTCCAGGTACGCTAGACAATCTAATATGCTCGGTCAAGATGATGGAAGTATAATATGTTTGATGGACAGGAAATTAATGTAATTCTAGAATGTGCGTTGAGTAAGTAAAGTCCTACGTGACGCATCGAATGATATAAAAGTTATAGGCCTTATGCTCTGTCTGAATGAACATAGTTTTACGGAGTGTGGAAATAGTGTGAAGACGTCAGTGATACACTCTGTCTAGAAGAAACTTGAACACAATGCAGCTACTGTGTGTCACGCTCTGTCACGCAGTGTGAAAAAAATGGTTACTTCAAATGTGTTATCCTTAATAGTGAGGCATTAAGCACATTGTGTCAACACGAAATGCCTCGATTGTGTCACGCCTTGTGTCGTAGTGGGAACAAGTGTGGACACACTAGTTTGACATCGTCAATAATCGTCGATAAGGCACAGTGTGCGCTACGTACACCCCGTCATTACCTCTACAGAGGATATCAGTGTAGCCTTTGACAGTAGGACGCAAGGAGAACACCCATTTTGTCATAGTCAACATGGCGAAAGTTTTTCAACCAATCTCTGTGGTCAAACTGACTTATTACGCAACCGATTATTCCCTTTCAGACCAAAGTGTATATTAATTCCGTGTTTAATAGTATTTTAAAAGTTTGTCCACAGTGTCAACACTGTGAAAACATTCCACAGCAACTATTTGGTCTGAATGTGACACCCAGTGGCAACGCCATTTGACCACAATGTTTTCGCATACGCAACATAGCGACAGTCTGGTCGAGTCAAATGTGATGGACGCATGCACTCTGTAATTTCGTTATGTGGCAAAGTGTATCAAACTTTAGCATAATGTAAACGCAGCTCGACCATAGGTGTTTGTCCTTGTGACAAATTTTCGAGCCGTCTTTGCCGGTTCATCTTTTATAATATTTCCCCCTGCAATAATGGCATAAGATTCAGCGTTATTCCTCTCACGATCAACGTAAAACATTACCTGTCATGATAGGACCCTCGATTGTTTTAAATAAACCACCGACAGACAAAATGACCTATCCTTCTCATTTGTTGTGTTCATGAAGACGGGGATGCCGCCAGACACCATCAGTTCATAGATTTTTTTTCTTTAGGTTTGTTTTCTTGATATTTATTTGCCTTCGCTTATCTCTGCCTTGAGACAAAAGACATTCGTATGCCAGTATTACAGTAAAACCAAAATACTTTGACGCTGGATCTTAATGGAATAGGCCTATTCAATATTTTCAGAACACATTGAAAGTAAATTGATAGCATCTAATCTTTCGGAAGCTTCAAGCAAAATCATTATCGGTTGTTGTATTACTTTGACTGTTTGATTATTACTTTGTTCTGAGTAATTTCTAAATGTCTTTTACGAAGAAGAACGCAAGAAGACAAGTAAAAGACAAGTACAACTGTACTTTTTTGCTGGATAATTTATTAATCAGATGCTTCATCTTAAGCCTAATCGTTAACGTCTGTTACACTGCACATGAGACTGGATTACAATTGCATTATTGCCCGCGCTTATTAATCCATTGAAGGTAATCAGTTGATGCATCATTAGTTCAAATGATCAGTTACGCTGTTCATTTCGTGTTCATATTTTGTGTGGTGTCACGTTAAAACGGTGCGCCAGACACCGCCTCAGTCGCTGACGCAATCCCACGTCAGCAAACGCAGCTATAAGTGCTCTGTTCATTGATAAAACACGAGCCACAGTTTTTAATATGCGTGTCTGAAGTCAATTCATTTTCGTTTACGATTCATTTCCGGTTGTTTAACTAAAGAACTCCTAAATGATCATGTAGTTTCGGTGTCGGTACAGTACAATTGACGTTTGCGAATGTCAACGGCGTGGCCGAGCAAATGATAAGTGATAGGGACTAGGTGCATGAACAACCAAGACATACATTCATTGAATTAAGTACAGTGCCGAGCAGTGATTTGTGTCGAGGACAGGGCTCTAGTGGAATATTAATTGCATTAACGTTTCTCGGTCTTCTCCATTTCAAAGGATATTTGCGCTACACGTACTACACTGATTTATGTTCGTTCTAATTGGGTCTGGTGCTCGATCAAATGGAATCGGCGGCATCTTTGCCGTGCTGTGATGTAATGACTGATGCGTGATTTCAGCGACTGGTTATGTTATATCATCGTCACAGTGACAAATCAAAAATGATTTTTGACATGGTTTTATGCCCGATATACACAAGCACTTAGTATACATGAGCTGCTTGTTTCTAATTCCCTCTTCTCAACTGTTGAGCAAATTTTCTCTCTCATTCTTTTAAACATATTTTTTGTAAAATCTATTGTTACACTTTTAGATTTTTTGAGGTGCCAGTGTACTTATGGCAGGTATTGCTCATGAATCAATATAGGGAAAAAATGAAATATGAATAAATCTGCACTTTGGTTATTTGTTACTCAAATTGTTTTCATCACAAATATAAAGGTCATATTTTTCTTCATAAACCAATTGATTACATTATAGAGAGTTAGAATCATGTTCTTAGCGCGCAGGAAAACAAACTATGTCAAATTCTCCTGGAAATTCCAAATCCGACAGCCTTTTAATATTTCATGTCAAATAAATGCTATCCAAAAATGTTGTAGTAGGCATTGCATTATATGATCTTATACTAACTATAGGTAAAGATCGTGACAATAGAAAAAGTTGGAGCCATGCAATCTTATAAATAGTTTAAAATCATTTATTATAATTCGCTAATAGCTCCCGCATAGAACTGGCCTACCACAGTGGTCACACAACATAACCCATCGAGTAAGTCGTTCGATTACCAAAGGCTTGATACACCCGCTTCCCGTAGACAAGGGTGGTAAATAGGTCAATATGCCCAAATAGATATACTAGCTCACTCGGTAGGTCCTTGGTCATGCCGATGTTTGATTTATCACTTTAAAGGTAAAGACCAGTATTGGAAACGTCCCAATTTCAAAAAATGAAATGGAAGCTCTCATTACCAATCATGCGAAAGAATATGTTTTGACTAATACATGATGATAAAAAAATTGCCGGGAAACCGCCTACTAATTCATATATTTGGTAAATTTGTTTCTCTCATGGTCTGTGAGAGATATCGGGTAGTCCCATATACATCTTTCTGTGTATAGTGCTTGTAACTTTACGGAGAATGGGCCAAATTTCTTATCATTTTGATGATTCCAGAACCTTGCAAGTGCTAGATGATAGATGATCAACCTTTTCTGATTGATTCCACAACGTTTCTTTCACAATGCAATCGCATGACCATATCTGGTCTTTATCTTTAAGCTGACCTTACTTAACGGACTCTCAAAAATATCAATCTCATACACGTATATTCATCTGGTTGGTTATTTTGCTCGTGATATTATTGATATTTGAATGGTAAACTGAATATACCATAAAGGAATCGTTTTGAGAAACGATAAAATGCTTTTATAGTTGATGTAATTTTAGAGATAGGAAGAGAAAGAAAGAGAGAGAGAGAGATTTGAAATAAAAAGAAACCAGGAAAATAAGATAGTATTTTGGACTAGAAAATAAGGAATACGAATATAACAGAAACGTTTTTAGAACTAGCCACCTTTATGCAACACAACCAATTAAGGATATTTTGAAGTATTCATCAGGAAATTAAAAACAGTTTTACCTGACATGCGTAAATGCAGTCGAATGCAACCCAATAGGCATTTGGTCTCATTTCAATATTGTCTTTAACAATAGACGCCGACATGAGATAAAAAATGCCTGCCAGAAACTCTGCCCATGCTCTTGTCAAAATTCTTCATCTTAACCTTGCAAATTAACATGATAAAGGCATATCATCTAGGCGAGGCCACATGCGGTGACACTAATTTCCAGATATTATATTATTATTCAGATGAAGTATCTCCGATGCTTTAACCTTGCGATACCGACAAGGATGAATTAATCAATAGAAATCTCATTTGGCATTAAAGAGACATTCTTTGTACATCAATCACTTTTTTCTATTCAGGCATGTAAAATACCAGTAGTTGGTAAAAATTGAGAGTGAAGCACGATATTCTGTTGAATGAATAAAAATAGAATATCACCTGCAGGGGTATAATGGTATTTCCGATCAGAGATCAAATCTTTTTATAATCATGTTTTTAGAGTGCTATCCCTTTTACTGTACATATTTGTTACCAGACAACCGCATCAAACATAAGATATTAATGCAAAATGTATCGTTATTTATCAGTTGCAGTCTATGTTAGGAGCCAAAAAGGCTTCATCAGCTGGTACTTTTTTTTTCTTTTTATGCACATTACACCATTTTAGCTCTCAAAGAAGTACTGTTCACATTAAAGTGAATCGGCAATATTGTTGAAGGTTGATGACAAAAATGCATGATTTTTGTAAAAAAATGTTACTTATTATATTCCTTCTGTACTAACACTCTATCATGAAAAAAATCGAGGAATCGATCAGATAATTTCCCCAAAGTTTTATCATTAATAATAGTCTGTTTTCACTCAAACTTTCAGAATATTGAAGTCACTACCTTAGCACCATTTCCTCTCTCATCTGAGCAATGTTACCAAGTCCCTATAAAGCGAGTATGGATCGTTTACATTATAAGTATCATACACTATCGATCTATATAAGATGTGAACTTAGTATAATGGAATGTAGATTAGGTCAATTAAGCAAATGTTGGTAATTCGGTACTAAAATAAAGACTTTTATTCACAACACGAAGATTATATTCATAGAAGGAGACTGGGATGTGCAAAAAAGATTCGTTTGTAAAAGTCCTTGTGCATGCCATCGATGTACCTCATTAGACATGAAAAAAGGTTGTGTTCAAGTCAGCATAATTATGCAGGAAATTGATTCTTTTGTTCAGTTGGCATGCACACCGCTGCACAGCGTGAAAGCGAGTTGAAGACATTCGTAATAGATTCATTGCGCTTCTAGATAGGTGACAATGAACTATTAATAGAGCACAATAACGCGCTGTCTGTACGTCAAGGTAAAAACATCAGTGTCGCGTCAACCTTTTTCTTGAGAAGTGACCAAGAAAATTAAGAAATCCGAGCTAGTTGGCTACTACTTCATTGCTTTCACGGAAATTAATGTCATGGGGATAAGCCCAGGGGGTTGTAACTCTGGCTAAGCGGGTTCTTAATTCGTGAGGCATGGGCACCGCGAGGGAGGGGCTAGGTGTGCTAGGATTACCACCCTAAGGCTTTGAGCCGGCCAGCTAAGAGGCCATCTCAAGCCGTAACAAGTGGCCTGCAAACTACCTCCCCGTTTAACCCACGCACCCAATATGCGGATTGGAGGAGAGTCGTATTAGCAATAGGCCCTTGAAGCTCTTCTGGCGTCCTGCTCAATGAACTGATCAAGTCAATTTCACCTGGTTAGATTTTCTCATGCTGCTCTAATCCTGGCAACGAAGCCGAAGATTTTGGTATGGGTTACACGTGTGCGCTTCCTGCATTCGTTACACCCTCAGTCAAATTAAACAAACCTAGAAAACATGATTCCACTTTGTTTTCTTTAAAGCTGTGGCATAAGGTGTTCCAATTATTGAACAAACAATTCACTCAAGGTAACGATGAGAAGTACATGTACGAGCTTGGACGGAGAAGAATTTCATGTAATCCTTCTTCCGTTGCATTGGCTATGATGCAAGTCGTTGTGGCACACTAGATATCCCACTCTTTTATCAGAACCATTTCAATTCCCAATTCTTAATGAGTATATCCTGCTTGTAGGTGAACATTATATCATTTACATATTAAACTATGTCTTAATTCCCGCTCCTTAGATATTTGTAAAGGCAGGCGGAGAAACCAACATCAATATAACATATTTAATGAATATTAACAGTGAAATGTAAGACCATGTAACAAAACTCTGTGGCTCGAATTCACAAAAGAGGTTTGTCGACAAACCTAGGTTTATGTGCGTCATATGACGCGTTTTTACAAACCTTTGTAAAAAAAAACGCGTCGAAACGATAAACCTCGGTGTGTCGACAAACCTCCTTTGTGAATTCGGGCCACTATGTACGATCTAGTGCTTTTTACGACCACCTCTACAAAGTCATTTTGAAAAAAAAAAATCATTTTGATAAAAAAGCGTGATGAATGAAAAATAAAAACCTCTCTCCTGCTAAAGAACATGATAATAAATCATAACAATGACGATTAATTTAAAATCTTGAATTGTATTTTTTTCGTACCAATTACCCTAGCTTTAGGTTCCCTTTGATTAAAGTTAGATCCATTTATATTCGACACCCATTACATGGGAGTTAAAGAAACCAATCATATACTCTCAATATGACTTGAGAAGCTATGACATATTATTATGTGTTAAAATAAATACAGGAGATTATTTCTGTCTACTAAAGACGCAGTGGATTCTCAGCTTTTGTCTCTTTTTTAAAATCCACTTTCTTTCGTACATTCTTCCAAATGGCTCTTCTGTCTATTCTGGTATCGTTTTAGTGCCAGTTGACGTTGCTGACGCTGATATAATAGGGAATTTTAGATTTGCGTGGACTAAAACGTGTGACGTCCATTCAAGACAGTGCACGTCGATCGTAGCATAGACCTATTGTCTTCGTGCGAATCTAAAAGTCCCTAATGGTGTCGATAATGGGCTAAGGGAGAGAAAGCGCTGTAGAGCTCCTAGCTGAAATCTGTACATGATGTGGGCGTGTGTGTGGGTGGGTGAATGTGTGATATTGTATTTCCTTTTGCAGGGGTCAGGGTATTGCATTATAGCTTTGATTGACATTAATGAAGTTTCACATATTGATAGAAATTTAGATTATTTTCAACACTTTTTGAAAAAAATAACGTCATATATAAAGGTAAAGTACCGCCTAGGCACCAATTGCAGGTAACTCGATGGTCGTCGTTGCCAATTATGTGCCTGGAATACCTTACCAAATATTCTTGGCACTTCAAAGACAATGGAATATGGATACGCGTGTATAGAATTAGAGAACCAGATGAAATATTAGGGGGTATGGAATGGGAAGGTTGGCATCAACGAAAAGGGCATCTGTAATTAGCGGGTGAAAAAGCCTGATGAATTAAACATAATAAAAACCTCTCTTCTGCTTAATAACATGATAAATAATCATAACAATGACGATCAATTTAAAATCATGAACTGTATTTGTTCGTACCAATTACCCTAGCTTTACCGTTCCCTTTGTCAGTTTGTATCGAAACTTTGATTGTTTGTTCCTTTTCTGATTGTTTGTTCCAGATTGTTTGAAACCTTTGATTGTTTGTTCACAAATCATCAATCATTCATTGGAGGTGTAACCTTTCCTTTCAATGATCTATACAATCAATATTCGCCCCGTATTGCCTATGAATCCGTGGAGCTATTCCATCCATCGCTTTTTATTGGTAGCCTACTCCTTCATTTATGCATTATAATATCCTCTCACTATGAAAAGTTTTCCCATTAGCATCCAGTATCAGCATATCAGCACATCTCCAAATTATGATACCACATTTGGGAAATTCGACCAAAATCATAATACAATTTAAATTGTTATCATTTGTGGCTAAAGCATTTGGGATTGTGTACAATATTGCATTAGTCATGCTGGTCGCCATTGAGTTACCTCTCGAGTTTTTGCAAGCTCACGTACCCTGAGGCAATCGATTATCGTTTTAATCAATAAATCTTGTGGCCAATTTTCGATACAAACTGACAAAGGGAACGGTAAAGCGTCTTTTTTTTGTATGCACGAATCAAAGCAACTCCACATTCTCATCAATGATCATTAAACCAAACCATGCTTCATTATCCAAAGTGATCGACTTTACATCTGAACCGTCTTAAGTGAGCTTACAAGAAAGAGTGAATCTCTTATGAATCACTGAAGCCTATTAATGTTTCCACCTGTAAATTTATTGATTAAAGACAACATTGAAATAGAAATTCTTCAACAACAAAAAAAGGGGTTTGGGAATTCAATGAAAGACTTATTCTTACGTTGATGGTAGACTTAATCTTAAAGCAGCTGTCACCCATTACCTAATAACGTTAACGGAAGCCTATAAGGGAGAGTATTTTTTTTTATCCGTTCGTCTCCGATCCCATGCGTTTTTTGGTCCGTTTCTTGCTCGGCGAATGTATATAATGTCAGGTTACGTCCGTTCCGTCCAGTGAAAGCTTGGTTTTGCGCATGCACAAAAATTGGAATGGACCTGACAGCGGATCATAAATTGACAAGGAATGCACGGGAACTGATAAATAAAGGATGTGTAACGGGGTCTAAAAGACACATACTGATGATTTCGAAATAGGTAGGGTATAATAACTGTACAAGTAACGGTCTTTAAACGGTATAAACGGACAACGATGTACATCCTCATGGGTAAATAAACGTTGGGACCTCGTCTCACTCCCTTATTACACTCCCTGCATGACATCGATGAGGACCGTTGAGGACCCTCATTTTAGTTTCATGTGAGACTCAATCTGCAGTATAAAGTGGCCCTGATCCAGGCACAGGCTGACCCCCTACATGGCCATCTGAACATATATTTATGCCCATTTGCACAAGAAGAACAGAAGAGGAAGGGTGCGGATGACATGGTGGCTTAGGGTATGGATGGACTCTCAGAAGCGACGAGAGAAGACAAAGAGTCATTATTTTGTTTTTTCTATGAGGATGCCTCCGGAGATATTTGATGAGATCCTCGAACGGATTGGTCCTAGATTCGCCAAGCACCTGTCCTCCCAGAGCCTGTCCTTCTTGGCTTTGTTTACGAAATCCATGTTCTCCGGATTCCACAGGCAGGTATATGTTCCGCATCCCATTTCAGAACTTGGCGTTCTTCCTCCTCTTTTTGGTGGCGGTAAGTCTTGGGCTATTTCTTTTTTAAAAAAATATATATAATCGACTTGTGACTGTACTTTGAATGAGTTGGATAAGGAAAGGCTACCTTTGATGGATTTGTTGGGGCAAAGAAATGACTGCTTCCTGTGGCTCATCATGACAGTTTAGGAGTTATGGAGGTAAAACCTCTCCTGATACCACGACTACCACTATGACAGCCTGTGCTGCACCTCTGGCTCCACTAGTAGAGGAAGGAGTTGGGGACCTGGCAGCCTTCTTCCAGGTCCAAACCTTGCCCTGAAGATGGTCAATCATTTCGAACCTGAAAATGTGCGTCCGGTGTTCGATTCACCTGACTATTTATATCCGTTTTGTCTACATATGCGTTCGATAAACGTTTTGTCGTTCGATGTTTTGCTACTCTCTCGTTTTGCCGTGTTCTTGTCCGTTATTCGTGCGACTGGGACCGTTACATTGGCGTTTGTAAGAGCCTCGTGCAGCAACAGAGGCTAGTTTTTTTTTTTATTATTTTTTTTTGCAAAGTTTCTATCCGTTTGACGTTTGTTAACGACATTCGTCAAAAAGATTAAATATGTGTGAGGATCAAATCGTGCTAGATCGGATTAGCGCTACGTGGTTGCACGGACTTTGAGATAAGTGGTTTCCTGGATCCTTTTAAGAGAATAATATGGAAGGGTTGGAAATCAAGAGCTGCAATGAAATGAATCTTGACCACTCTCGAGGTGAGGGAATAGATACGATCCGTAAGCCCCTCAAGAAATATAGAACAGCCTGTTAATTTGTTCCGAGGTATATGCGGGGAGTCAAACCGTGGTCAGAACAATAATTGTCTAGCGTTTGAAACTTTCTCTGTTTCACGTCCGAAGCAAAACGCATTGAGAGTTCTCCTCGAATCATGTTACACAAAATCCGTTTGAAATTTAAGGATTTCGGAGTGTCACGTAATTTTTGAAATTAAAGGGATAGTTGAGTTCTGTTTTCAGACCGCAAATGCCTTCAAAGTGCATGGTTATTGCTCTTATTCTTATCTATGACATTTCTAGTGCCCTTTTAGAACCTAACATTGCTATGAACGGTTAATTTTAGACCCCAAAATATGTGAATTTAGCCAATACGATCATACCAATACAGCTCCACTTCCAAAAGAAAGTTAATTAATTTTGTTATATAGAATAAAAATACATTGTCCGGCTAGTTGTGCGTAATATAAGCAACACAAAATGCCAACAAAACATGCCAACATCGGCATTGGCTCAGAAATACAACGTAAAAGCCGTTATGTCGTTTTTTCAAATTTTTCAAAATATCTAATATTTGTGGTGGTACGAAATCGTTATATTCGTGGATATTTCAGCCGTCTCTGAACTCAAGAGACCTTAAGATGTAAATATGGGTCATATTTGTTTTTGTTTTTTATCTGTTACAAAGCTCAAAAGTCGAAACTATCCTAAGCTCCTTGGCTTTTGTCTGTGATAAATGATTATTGCTAAAACTGAAACAAAAAACAAACAAAAACAGCATGAGTATCAACATCCTGAAAAGAATTTTGCTTTACAGATAAACAAAATCATAAACTGATGTGAAAAAGGTACTCTAGCTATCAATATCAAAACAAAATCTCATTTGTCTGAAGTATATATATCTTCATTTGATTATTCTTCCATTCGCTGGGTCCTATCAAACCAGACGTTTGCTCTGTGGCTGAAAAGTGAATGCATCGACACGTATACGACATGAATTTGACATTTATCTATGAATGTATCATCGTGGAGGAGAAACAAATGCTGCTATAATGCTGTTTGTATCTTGCATGTGGCGACATTTCCTCCTAGGTCAATATCCTACTATTATACTACGTTCCCACATTAACTCTTTACCAGATAGTATACCTATAAAAACCCTTAACCCTCACCCGAAACCTATGAACCCAAACTCAAAGCTAATTTTAGCTCTGAGCCTAATTCTATATATTTGAAGAAATAAGTCCTAAACTATCGTCACCGGAGAAAAATGTCGAATCACCTGTAGGTAAGGGGCACGTAGTTACACTTATTTTCTGGTATGATTTTATTGTTTACGATTGGTTGACTGAATGCTTTCATCTTATTAAAAAAAACTTCTTTAATCGGTGATGGAAAGGTTTAAAGTTTAGTATGTTTAAAGGTTAGCCCATGAATTAGCCCTCTCTCTGTCTCTCATATTAAAGTTAAATTTTGGTGAAATATGGGGAGGGGGTATAAGAGACACGAGTTTGTGAAAATATAGGGGGAAATCTGACAAAATAATGAGCATATTTATAACTTGAGATCATTAAACAACATCTCAATCAGTCATTCAATGATGACGTAATCTAGAACTAGACCAACAACAGACCAACCAAATTTTATTTTTTTATCTCGATTGGCCAATAATCAGTCGGTTCCGAATCAATGAGGTTTTGGTTTGGCGGTGTGAGTGAAGTATTACGATCAATTTCAAGTTCTACCTGAAGCATTTCTTCCACCGGGGCAGTAACATACAATAGAAAAAACGTATTTCAATTGCGCCCAAACTCTGGAATAATCTCCTGTCTGAAGTCCTCGATGCCTTGTCCCTTGATTAATTTAAGTGTAGATTAAAGTCACACCCTTTCTTCATCCTATACCTAACTGTACTCCTATTGTAATGTAGTTTATATTTAGTTGTAATGTTCTGCTCTATTAAAAATACTATAGTGTCGTATAATTTCTGTCAGGTATTTCCCGTATGGATAACAAATATTTCATACTTATGTATTATTATCGTACCTAATGTAAAGCGCATTAAAATGTAATCATGTAATGCGTTATATAGATATTCATGAATTTAAGTAACCTTGTCTGATTCATGCCTCAGCCATACCGCCGGAACAACTCCTAACCGACCAATTGGGGGCTATTGAGGAGTAAAGTAATTGACTGTTCGGTCCTCAGTTGGACTGGCGTCTGTCTTGTTCATCCGTTCTACCCTGAAAGCCGTACCGCGTGGACCTCAATAATAATTATTAACCTTAAAGAAAGTATTTTGAGATATTCTTGAGGTTTTCAAATGGTTGAATTATCTTTGAAATAACGTGATAAAGTTTTAAGGTGAATGTTTAAAATTTTTGTTTAAGTCTTAAAAAGTTAAAGGACCATTTACACTGCTTTTAATTATATATATTTAATAATCAACTGATTTAACATTGTCTGACCGCTATGTGTAGAAAATCTGTATGATAATACGAGGTATGCTAAGCAATGGAGCATCGAAGCCTAAATTCGAAGTAATAGTAGTTGCTTTATATTTTTTCACAGAAGGAATCTTTTTGTTAAAGTTTGATTTCATCGTATTAGAATAAGTTGCAGTGACTGATAACCAAATTCCGAGAGAAAAAATTAATGTGAGTCTTTAGCTGCGCCAAAACAGGTCATGGGAATAGACAAGATCTTGTTTAGACTTTCGACTGTAAGCAGAAGCCATTTTCGTGTTTGATTGAATATCATCTTGTCACCATAATCTTAGAGAAAGTGGTTCAGCTTTTTACGTTATAAAATTAATGTACAAACGAGAGCATTTTCAAAGACAAAATATCTATTCCATATTCAGCGTCCTCCTTTAAAAAAATAGGAAACCCACATTTTGCTCTTAGTTATTAGAAACATGAACGCTCTTGATAGATTTGTGTCAGTCAATCGCGATGTCTTTGACAGGATCGATGAACAGTTCCTGTCGGTCGATCAGCAATTCACAATCTCGAAGTCGCTGTCAGCTCCAAAAAATAGATGTCGGTAGCGCTTGGTTACATTGAACCTTCTGAAGTATATTGCCTCCTTTACAAGGTTGGAAGATGGCTGAAATAGTTTAAGTTGCATCCTTTTAGGTAAAAAGGTATCAGAAATATATCCTACTTGGTTCGATATTGCGCACTCAGGGTCAAGGAGCTGATATTTGGGAAATCTTAAGTTTCAAAGAAGAAGACTTGTACCTCAGAAATGCGCTATACGGTCATCGTGCATGGCCTGCTGCTGGAATTTAGCAAAATATACAAATTATCATATTCCAGAATGATTCTATACAAGAAATTGATATAAACGAGGGATTAAAGCATCTAAGTCAATACCTAGCGGATTAATGAAATCAACTGTACACCGAGTCCAATGAAGAACTAAATTGTCATGCAAGACATCCGGTAAACTTTTTTGATTTCAAGGTTCCATGTTCTGTCATTCCGTGCTTTTTTTAGTAGAGTTGTCGTGGTCGAGTGGTTATGTCGCCAGACAAGGTCCGTAGTTCGAGTCCCGCCGCGGCACTAATGTCATTTGGCAAGACATTGATTGATCTAAATTTGCCACACTCAACCCAGGTAATAATAATAATAATAATAATGTAAATGGATACCTGGCAGGAAATAATTCCCTGAAATTCTATCGTGCCGTAATGGCAACACAGTTCAAGCCGGGAATAATCTTCAAGCTTGCAAGCGCTTGTAATTCGCGCTTTGCAAAAGTTAAGTATTATTATTATTATTATTATCATTTTTATTTTGCTTTCATTCCTTTTGTTGCTTTCTGAATTTTATCAGATTAAAATGTTTTTTAGAATACATGAGGTAACCTTATCCTGGCATTTTATCGCTTCCTATTAAAATCAAATCCCACACCGGGTATCTTTTAAAATCAATAATCCAAAAAAGCGTAGGACAAAAATAGTCTGTTAGGAATATTCAATAAACCGAAGACAATCTAATAGGCTTCTTGCTGATCCAAACGCCAACTGTTATTCCTCAGTGCATTCAGAGCAGAATCGTTAATTTTCAGGCAGCTCAATGCGTTTTTTAAAGGCGGCATTTTGCTCTCATAATTCCGGTAAGCTGTCAAAATCGAATGGTTTATGGTTGGGTAGAGACTTTAGAGAAGGATTTCCACCATCAATCAAGACAAACCCAATTTCTAAAAGCCTTTCGAGATTATTACATTGCGGATTTGTTTGCTCTTTATATTACATTGTGTGTTATAAGCATATGAAAATGAACAAACAGACAACTATTTAAAACATGCGATCGAGCTAGGTTTCCAATCATCAAAACTCTAAGCATAAGAAATAAAAAAAGCATGTTTGTGTCAAGTTGCCGATGTTTACCTGAACAATCTGTGCAACTGAATTCTTATTAATATTCTGTAAAAGTAGGAAACGCATCATGTTAAAAGTTTCAAATTTATTCAGTCATTATGTTATTTACTAACTTAAGATGTGGGACGAAATGCCATTTTAGACTCTTGCGTCCATGTACGAGGTCTTCTAGCTCATGTTTCTCGTTTGTGTATTTAAAAAAAATGTATATGTCTATTGTTTAGTTTATGTATATGTTTCACTGAGTGAGCTACATCAGCATACTTTTTGAAATACCAAACAAACTAAAATATTGCAAGGCACAAGGAAGCAGGTTTATTCAAATTCCTTTCATTAATCAGCCACCTGAGAGTCGATGTAAGCTTAGTTAAATTCAGTATAGAACGGTAGATTAACCATGGCAACGACTTATTGATTCTTTCAGTACCATCTATGCTTTTGAATGAAATAATAATAATTCGTATCGTTGATTAACGATTGAATAATGCCAGTTACAGTTAGTTTTACATGGGCGATAATTACCTACACGATTTTTCTTCCGCCGAAGCTCATGGATTGATTCAAATGCCGATAATTCCATTCGAGGGGTTTTCTTTAAATAGTTTGCGTAATAACAAGTTATACAATACAACCAATTTAGTGCACCATGGCATATCATCATCAAAGCATTGGCACATTGGAAACCATATTTTTCTCGCAATAACAATAATGTTTATCGCAAATCATTTTGGTTCCACGTATGATATGAACAAAATCGTTAGCTGATATATCAATATTATCATTAGTAATAAAAGTATTTTGATCCATGTTTTTGTACCTCAAAAGCTTTGTTTCTATTTAATGTACATTGTAGCAAATTGATGAACAAACCCGCATCACATGTACATTCGTATCTTCCTTAGTTTGTTCTTCCTTAAAACTACGACAGCATATCCATTGCATTAATTAGTCATGGGTCTTTATTAACTGTGTTTGAGTGATTTAGCATGACAAAATAGCATGGTAATTGGCCCATTTTACCCCATTAATGTGGCATGAAATTCTTTGGGGACAAGTGACAATACGACCACATTCTTATCTCATTACCTGAAGTATGCTGGTATTCATGTGTTTGTGTATCAGCCAAGCTATGACGTGAAAGGCTAATTTCAGAACCAACCGGGGGAATAATTTCTAGTCATCACGATGGTAGTTAATCTTGCATCTGAAGGAGATTAAATTACCATGACTTTCATTTGAAGATAATCAGAGGAAACTCCCCTCTGACAAATTCTTATTTCATGAATCTATCTCGGAGGGGGCATTTTGAAAGCCTCCTCAATCAGTTCCCCTCCATTAGTGCTGATGACAAACGCATTAATAGACACACAGTATACGTACAGTTTATGAAGACCATGGAAATCCATGAGCCACTATTTTTTTGTATATATTAAAGCATACTTATGTAACTATTTTTTGAATATTGCTTATTGATTATTTATTACTACTCCACCCTGTTCAAATCATACCTTCATCATAGAAACATCAACCATTGTTAACTTACGTAAGTTTGTTACTTTTTAACATCTAATCATTCCAAAAACCCATCATGATTTTTTTGAAATATATATATTTTCAGAATTTTGTGTAAGGTATACAAGTAGTTTGCTCACTGGCTACACTCTAAAAAATGATGGGCAAAAATTGCCTAATTTTTTACTTAACATGAGGGCAATTATGTGTCCGACAATTTATTGGATAATTAAGATTTTGCATGATTTACCCAGTGTTGGCTTAAAAGAAAATACCCAACTTTTTCCCAATAAAAATTTAGCTCCTATAAATTCACCCCAATCTAACCATACTGTGTAGTATGTTAGACATCAGTTGGGCAAATTATTTAATCGGTAACGAAAATCGTCCAACTTTAATGGCCCAATAACATTACCCAATCATTTCATCGGTAACTACAATGGTTGCTGGAAAATATCCTAATTGTTTGACAGCATTTGCCTAAAATCGATTTGCCAAGTGACACCTACACAACCAGTTCTTTTTACCTTTTATGGGTAACTTCATAATGGTAAATGGTTGGAAGAACATAACCCAATTATTGGGAAAATTTTGTCCAACTTTGATTTGCCCAGTTACACCTTCAGTGTAAGGCCACCCTGGGAAACAAAGACAAATAAAGTTTGAGATGTAAGTAGATATTTAGAAAGAGTTTATGTGTGCGTGTGTGTGCGCGCGTGTGTGTTTGTTTAAGTGAAAAAGAGCTAGAGAAGGGGGAGTGCGATGGGAATGGATGGTGGGTGTGGTTAGTGCGTTATATTTGAAAACTCAACTCAATACACGATTCTTTTCCCTGAAAATCGAATCAGCTTTAAAATCCTCGAAGAAATGTGTATGTTCCATTCATATATGGCAACGGTAAAATATTGAAACATAGAAACTGTCATGATCCGCAATACGTCATCCACAAATGCAGTCACCGACCTTATTTTCATGTTCAGTGATATATATTACGTTTGTCACTTAACACCCACAAACAGTTACAGGATTTACGTCTAAGCAAGATCAGTTTCAATCTTTCATAAATATGTCTGAAATCTAAGAGCTAAAAGCCCTAAAAATATCCATAGTAAGTACTGTGATATACTTTGTGTTATGTATCGTTTATGATAGAAAGGGGGAAGGATCTTTACACAAGGACTTGTGCGAAGGAAAACAAAAAGCTTTCGAACAAATTGTGTATAATGTATGAAGATATACGATGCAAAATAAATTATTCTTGGTTAAAGAAAGCGTTCAAAGAAAAGGGGATTGAGAAAATGGAATACAGACACATTACCATACAGACATAGCGCAGAGACAGATACAGGTAATAGGCACATGACGAATGAGAGGAAAACAAAAAATGGGAGAGAGAGAGAGGAGGAAAGAGAAATTTTCGAAATTTGTTTGGCTTGATGAATAATAGAGTTAACTGGTTATTCTTATCGGACGCATAGATTTGTGGCAAAAAAGGAGCTGGTAAAGAAAGATTGGGTTGGGTGGGCTGGAGGAGTATTGGTGATTGAGAGAGAGAGGGGGGGGGGACAGAGAGATACAGAGAAAATTAACATTCAGGGGGAGAGAGAGTGACAGACAGTGACAGAGAGAGAGAGAGAGAGAGAGAATGAGAAAGAGAGAGGGAGAGAGAGAGAGAGAGAGAGAAAGGTGGACAAAATTAAAATTCATCAAACTATTTGACAGACTTGACAGAAACGTTTCGCAAGAGAACATGAGACCAGGAATGTACTTTTATCAGGTTAAAAGACGTCACGCCATTTGCATTTCCTGCCATTTTGAGAGGGGAAATAACGAGAACAAATCGGTAGAAACATGATTATCAGCTCTCCTCTCAATGTGATGCCATTTATACAAAATAAACATTGTCAACCGTGTGCTTGGCATGGTTCGTAGTCAAACCTTTTATTTGGGTTTGCATGTTTTCTCTGTTTTATATGAGATCGTTGGATCCATTTCAAAACCCGCCTATTTTAATTCCCCAACCAGTGCGATCGGATCCCAAGGNGGGGGGTCGATCATTGGTATCGATTTAGCATTACCGCCTGCGTGAATTGGCAGTGTGATGGTTCGTCCAATCAGGCGTCGGAATGACGGTCACATTCCTCATCAATAATGCACGAGTGAATGCTAGCCTATTTTTTAACATTCATTTGTCATCCTTACATGATATGACTAGGTTATGTGATATGGGGTAATAAAGTCGATTTATAATTAATTTAATTGATTGATGAACAATAGCGGGATGAAGCCACCGGGCAATGGAGCAATATTTTTAGTGTATTATGAGGGCTGATGCAATAGAGGGCTAAAACACAAGTAATTCATTTTGAAAGATATTATCATAACACGAGAAATAGCTGCACTGTACCAATGGTGTGTGCTCCATTAGTAAATTGGAAATATATTACCATCATGATTATGATTATGAAATAATTATGGTGATTATCATAAAGCAATATAAACTCATATTAGGTAGAATCGAATTGACTTGCATAGGTCTTCCCAATTAAATATTCGTATTTCCCAGAAACTATCTAATCTATCTATGATAGAGGCTAATGAATACACAAAGTATTTAATATGAAACAATAATTACTATTAATTTCATTTTGAACTATTTTCAAAAATTTGTCTTATAGCATACTCCCTGATTTCTGAATTTTTGAAAGAATGTTTTTTTCGTTTTTAGCATTTTGGACGAATATTACATTTGCTATTCATTATCATGTTTTTTTCGTTTTTAACATTTTGGACGAATATTACATTTGCTATTCATTATCACGCCGCTTATTGATGTTTTTTCTGTTGCTGCTGCTACAACTACTCCTATTTTCTTCTACTTCCTCCAATATTGCTATTTGTAGCAATAACAACTCGAACTTTACTTACTATTATTTCCGTAATGCTCATGTGATTTTTTTTTTATAGTTCTTTATTGTATAACCGTATTAATTTACTTTAAATAAGGTTCATGAACAGTAAGAGCACGGGATTATTATACAGGGAGAATATTTAAATGGTACTCTGAAATGTCACCAATGCCAATCTTTTCTCGTTATTTCCCTCTCGCACCGTTTAATGCACACACAATACTAGCTATTAACGGATTTGATGGCATGTACTTTCCGAATGTATCACTCACGGTTCATCGCCTATTGTACACCTATTACTCTTCCAGGCAAACCTTTTGTCGTCGTAATTATTATTGGCATGCCGGGGAAGCATTTCAATTCATAGCCATTAAAAGCTTAGACCTAATTTTATAATAATATTTGTTTGAAATGGATAATCGAGGTCGAACATATCCGTTCCAGGGGCTCACTGGCTGCTAAGAGAGCAAATAATAAACCTTTAAAAAGTGGAACGAGATAACAGGCAGGGTTGCGACATATAACTTGACTACCGAGCGTAATCATTGTCTACTGGACGTAGCACCACGTTTCCATACGACGGCTCATTGCTACCCTTCATTTCATTAATTAAAGGGAAAGTCCACCCTGAACTTAAGTTGTTTTTAATAAAAGCAGAACAGTGAGAGAAACATAACAGTGAAGGTTTGACGAAAATCCGACAAAGGATACAAAAGTTATGAATTTTTAAAGTTTTAATTTTGTGACGTCACATGAGAGCTGCTCTCCTATACGTTGTGTACTGTAAATTCCATAAATTGCCATTTTCTCGGAAAAAAATAATTATTGTTTTACCTGTGCATTCGATATATTATCAGACACACGCTTTTATTCACGCCTCTATGAAATAGATCCATTCCTTCACCAAGAACCATGAAAAGGGGGCAATTTATGGGAATTACAGTACACAACATATGGAAGAGCAGCTCGCAAGTGACGTCACAAAATTAAAATTAGAATTATTCTTAACGCCAACCCTGGTATTATCGTTCCATTATGAATTTTATATTAAAAAAAATCATAAAATATGATACATATTTCGACTAGAGGACATTGTAAATAATTTTCTCCTTTATGTCTTTGTTAGTACTTCGATTATTATTTTTGTCATCATTATAATGCTTAAGCATTGTATATTAATAATATTATGTTTACTGATAAGTGCTATAATTATATGTTAATGTAACAGTTAAATTTTCTCTTTTTGTTGTATTAGCGCTCTAATCGGTATTTTGCAAAAGCACTTATCAATTATTTGATATTTATTCCATGTATCGACTTTAAAAGAAGTTAACTAAGTTTCACAGAAAAGTTGCATGTTAATTTTCATTTACATTTAAAGGCTGACTTCCTCTTCTTTGAACGATGACAACTTCACGCTCTACAAGTCTGATTATTGTCCGAGTTTGCCAATTTCTTTTGACACTTGTGTTAGATGTCAAGGCTAAAATGGGAGCAATGTGCCTCTTAATGACACTCCCCGTAATGATTTCACTAATGACGAACCCTACAGGGAAACACACTATGTAACAATCAAAAAGAATAACACAGATAGGTAAAGTCATTACTATGGAAAACGAGGCTAACTACATGTGACGTAAAAAGCGAACGGTGAAGGGCTATAGCATTAAAAGTGAAGCTACTTATATTAAACTAGAACATGGTTCTTTGTTATGCTTAACTTAAAGCGAATACTAATGGTTTTCTCCCTCGTTTCATCACTTACGAAAATAATGACCAAACATCACCAAAATTTTACGTTAAGAGGTAGACAATTACCATATACATCAATAAGCTCCAACGCTTTTATGTAACAAAAATAGGTGAGAATTCACAAGCGTCGTGCATTTCTTACACCTGTCCTTTCCGATCAAGCAATGCAAAGGAACAATAAGAATTCTCACTATTTCAATCCTCTCTCTCTCTCTCTCTATCTCAGCTCTCTTTCTTTATACAAAATGTCACTGATACTCACCTTTTCTTTCTCTTTTCTCACCATTTTCTCTGTCTTTCCCCTACTTCCTCATCATCTCCATTCTCTCTCTATATCTGCTATTCTTTCTCTCTCTCTCTCATCTCTTCTCTTCCTCCCATCTCCCTCTCTAACTTCGTCTTCACTTGTTATTGTCTCTGTATTTTCCTGTTACTTAAACCTCTCTAATGTTTTGAAAGCTAGTGTTTAGTAAGCAAAAATAAGTGTCCGATCCTGTAGCTCACATCCCAATTATCGGATTTGCGACGAGATTTTGATTTCTTCACAAGCTGATCTAACCTTTTCCCTTTTCATATTAAAACCAGTTTCTTCTCTGAATTTCCGTCTTCATCTAGTAGTCCGTCTTCTGATCTCCCCTCCTTGTCGGAAGAAACTTTTCGTTCTCCCCCTCCTACTCCATACTCTATTTTCCTTTCTCGATCTTTTTTGTTCAGTTTCATGGCAAAGACTCTACAGTGGAGGCATGTCTGTGATGGCCTCGATTCCACGCCGGGTTGGAATAGGGTTTGAAATTAGAGTGTATAGGCCAATTCCATTGAACGTTTAATGAACAAAAATACACCCCATCAGAGAGATGAATTGACGCCCCTATTATAGAGACACGTTCGATTGACAGATATTGGAAAGTGGGTTAGCTTTAATAAGTAGCCTGATTACGCAGTAAACTGTTTGCATGTAGCACGTATAGGTGTTATATTCTTGCTATCGGCTTCGTCCTCCTCTTGAATTCCTGGTATTTTGCACCAATTTTTTTATCACTGTCTTCCCTTTCTATTGGTTCGTAACGCCTGCAATATACCAATATCAAACAGTACTGTGATTCGTGAATCGTAATAAACTTGTTCTTTGTATTTCGAACAAAATTTACCGGGTTTACCTGCTACCTGTGCTTTTCAAATACAGACCTTGTTTTAAAAGATTGCTTAGTGTAATATGTAATCAAGTTTATATACTCGTTTTTAGTATGTCGAATAAATCTAGTCATCTGATTGGTCTAAATAGGGATCGTGATTTTAGCCATGCCCGCAAGAAACGAACTAATCCCCTTGCCCCGGGTAACGGGCCCCATAGTTAAATTTTGCTGAGATCCTCATCAGTTTAAGTGTAAAAAATTATTTGTGCGACCGCGGATACCATACAGTGTGTGTGTGTGTGTGTGCGATTCCCGAATGATCGTAACATTCAGGCAGCTTTCCAGCTAAGATGGACCGACAGTGTCTCAGATTTTCTGTAATGTTTTAGGCAATCTTTATTCAAGGAAAGGATAAGTCAAGAATTCTTTGTAGATTTTTTTGTGTGAATTCGGGTACAAAAGATATATGGACTGCTTTAATATTCGAGGCATACCTGTTTCTAGACTGTCTCTCGAGGAAGCGCCGCGGCGCGCTTCCGGGTCTTAGCAAGATGTAACCTCCTCTTGAGCCTATAGAAATAGAAAAACAGCTATGCCTGTCATAGCAGTCAATATACCTCCATTATTGTATTTTGATGTTTGGTATGTTGAATAGCTCAAATCAATTAAATTCACATTAAAATCAAATCTTGCAATGAATAGAGCTATAAAAAGTAAATGACATCTAAAGAGTGATCCTTCTTGATAATTTATCGATATAATTTTCGTTTACTACATTCAGCAAATACTGAAAACGGATAGAAAAACGGTTAATATTCATGTTAACGTAGACGTAGGGATGTCAAACACACACAATTCAATTACTGTTTTGAGTGTATTATAGAAATGTTTTAACAGTGGCTAATTTTTTAAGTAAGTTGTGAAATATAACCTACGATCTTTTTTTAGTGAGTGGACCTTACCATAGTACAATGACCTCTAGATGTGATCTAAAACTCCATATGAGGTTCGAGTGGAATAAAATCCCTTTCTTAATTTGACAGGTGCAAATATGCTTGCCCCGTACAGAATGATTTTCAGCTCGGTTTAAGGGAGGTGAAATTAAGCCCGCGCTAAAAACGAATTTTAAGATTTGACACGCTTTCCGTTCAACCACTGCGTCGGGTCTAATCGAGGAGCCATGAAGTCATTCACCTTAATACTCATCTTAGTGTGTGTTCATACAAAGTTTAACTTTAGGCCTACATAGCTTGGTTAGCCCTACTTAATCATGGGGAACGTAATAATTTATCGGATAAAGAACTTTTAAGTAGAGTATTGTCATTTACACTAAATGAAATCGTGATTTTACTATTAGAGAGAACAACATTTCCAATTGGGATTTGCTTTATTTTATATTGTACCCAACATGGACAAACTTATACTTCTTAACTAATTATTTGCAAAATGTGCGATTTTCTTTAATAAATAAAATCTTGTGTAACATCATTATTAGATAAAATGATGGATTCATACATTGGTATAAAATCATCCATCATATTTATATATTTTATGTTGGAGCAATGTGAGATTGAGAATTTATAGATTTGGTTTGTCGCGTATACAAGAGGTAATGTAAGATTGCACGCTCTGGTAAAAAATGTTGTGTTCCAGTAAGAAACTACATATTTAGAAGAGGAAATAGATAAATGTCTGGCAAGCTGGCACCCTATTTACTGATTTAGTTTGAGAGCATGTTTTCTTTTTTCCTTATCTGCAATTGAAGTTCGTAGTTTGAGTCAGGAAAATATAACGTTGTATAAACGCAGTCTAATATTGGGCGCATTTCACACTTGTTGCATCTTGACGAACCAATTCCCAAATATTTAGAAAGCAATCTCGCTTGAACTACTTCACTGCTCATGGCGTGGTCGCGAGACACTGTCCGTCGTTTAATTTGCTTGGCGGTCAAACTTCGAAGCTGCAGTTCATGAGTTCTGTCTTTTTTTAAAACCTTTTTTGGGGTTCCTTTAGTATTTATTTTAGATCTCTTTTCTTCAATGCTAAATAACCTTCATTTCTTAATAAACTCTGACTGCAATTGAAACTAGATAATTATATTAATTAAAAGGTATCCGTTTAATTTGAATCAAAATATTTACTGTTTTAACCAATAATTTGTTTATATGCTCCAAGGAAAATAGAAATAGGAACATAAAATCAGTATCATGTTATTGACGGGGTGAATGCATTGCCAACATCATCACCATCATTATTCGTTTAAAATGCTTTGAAATTTCGTTTCTGTGTAACATAAGATTTGTTCCCCCTTCAAACCTGAATGCTATACTAGTATATTAACTTTTCATTTGGAACCCCTGACCAAATCCTTATCACAAATGCATAACCTACCCCAGTCACTGGGTGTTGTTTCAATCTCGTCTGACACGATGACGACACTGTTCCTTGGAATCTATTTTAGCAGCAATTCTTTCTGACTTGGGTAAAAGATAATGAGCGATGACATTTGAATTAAATAAACCATGCCAGTAGTCACATGGGGTGATGATATAGCTTGTTTTTGAAAAATAGCTGATAATTTCGAAAGCTGTTGATAAGTATACCTCTTAATGCCACAGTGTTCATGACATTAATAGCATTTCATTCATTCGTGGTTGTTCAGCAACGATTTCCTCCTGTCCAGTCTACATTCTCAGGGGATCGATTCCTACGGGCATCTGAAATCCGTTTGATTCAACCGCCCTTGATGTTTCTCTGTCACTCATCTAGCTTTGTTATTAACCGACTCTTTGGCTTTGACGTTTGGTGTTTGGGTATTTGGAAAGCGGTTGGAAACCAAGAAGCCGCTTTGAGGTTGTCTTCTGAGGTTTTACCTTGTCAATTCCCTATTTTCTTCTTTTTCAGACGACCTTTCTTTTTCCCTTTATAAGATTACCATTGACTGAAGACGCCAGACGGATGATGCAGCCTGTAGCTATGGACTTTGGAATAGCGAATAGACCAGTTATCCCACAGGACGTAGGGCTTTACGCACTTTAATAGTCCTTCATAATAATATGACCTTGACCAAGTCATGAACATGAACAATGATAGGCGCAATACGAATCGATAATAGCCCTCATCTTCATTCATCTTCGCTCTATCCATCTCTCGCTTTCTGTTTTTAGTCTTCCTATTTCTCATTCTGTCTATGTCTGCATCTATGCATTCCTATTTGTCCTTGTCTCTTTCTTCAACTCCTTCTCGCACTGTCAATATTTCTTTTTTTCAATAGGTAACCCATGTCAAATTGCACGAACAGACCCCCTCTCTCTACCCTCCCCCATCTCTCTCTCTCTTTTGCTATCTTTTTAAAATTTTATCTTCACCCCCAAATATATCTACCAGTTCTATTTACTGTAGAATATATCTATATAATTATATATATGCCTTTTTATTTATTCATCCATGTATGTATTTATCTATTTATTTATCATTATTATACATCTATCATCGCTCCTTCTACACATCTTCTTATCTCTATCTCTATTTGTATTTTTTTTAAATCTCTCTCTCTCTCTCTCTCTCTCTCATCACATTTTCCCCACATTTCTCTCCCTCACCCACCGTTCCTATACCTGCCTTAAAAATAAAGTGATGCGCAATACACAGTTTCAGCGTAATTGATTCATTCCTTTCGGCTCAAGTGAGCACCTAAACAGTGAGATAATCATTCTGTTTTTATATCACAATTAATGACAGCTACTTCTATTTATATCAACATTTTCCTGATCCTTTTCAACTGACTTGTTCATCTTATGCTCGTTGCTAACGAAGCGCCATTTTATTGACTTAAGACTGCGTCAGCGATTCGTGCAGTCTTTGAGTCGTTATCTGAAGGCGACATCGAAAAAAAAAATGTGAATGCAAATTAATAGTGCAAAAATTGTGTTGGGTTACTGGCGCAGACATTAATTACTTGCATAATATGCTGAATTAAAGCAGAAAATGACGCAATTAAAAAGATAATGTGCGACAAGCATGGCTATCATACCTCCTCAAATGCGTGTGTTAGTGTTATAAACTCAATGCGACATGATTATTACGCAAAAGAAAAACAACTAACAAAAAGGTCATGGGTTCTGAGTATCGGCAGAATGCCACGAGGTTGAATATTGTAGGTACTTCGCAAGGGGACTGAGTATAATTTGTGATTAAATGCAAAGGTAATGTAATTCTTTTCCCTTTTTAAAATATTTTTAGAACGTATATACTGTTCTAAGAAGGGAATGGGAAACTCAGTTTGCTGTACCTCATCACACGCCGCCTGGTGCGTTTATTTCTTTGAGCTCCAGCTCTTTTCAGCTACATTCTTACTTCCATAAAGATAACAAATGTATTGATGATTCTTTATTCTCATCTACCCATAATAGTCATAAATCAATATCAAACAATGCAGGCATAAAGCTCATTGGTTACGTCTTTCTGAATGACATTGAGAACTTTGAAACCAAATAGGTAAGAAAGCATAGTGAAATCAAAGCTGCTTCTATTTGCAATATATTTTGACCTTGAAAAAAGAATTGATCACTCGCCATTTGCAGCCAGCAAACCATCAAATAAATCTATTTGGCATTTTGTTTACCGATTCCATCTACGATGTACATTTTCCTTGGAAAGTGTATTTAAGATAAATAAAGAAACTTCCATCTATTTGAAGAAAGCCGGTTCGGATGATCAAAACGATTATCTTAACGAGAGGCAGCCTTCACCAATATTGCGAATCTTTTTTTAGTAACATCTTTTTTTACGTATTTAATCGACCACTAATCTGTCTTCCCGAATTGCTGTCTGCTATGACCCCCCGAAATCAATTTCGACTTCAAAGCATCAAAGTGAATAGGTAGGACCAATAGGGTTGAAGTCCTAATGAATAGTGATAAATGAACGACATTTGACTCTATTGCCGTGAATCACGTCCAATGTGAAACTAGGTTATCTCTGGATCTATTTCTCTTCCATCCTCTTCTCCTCCTCTCTTTCCCTCTCATTTCGTCACTCCATCTTTCTCTCTCTCTCTCTCTCTCTCTCTGTCTTTTTCTCTCTCTGTCGACTTGATAATGAAAATGGGGAATTCTTGACTGTCGGCATTTTATAAAAAGCATTCCTTTTCCCACGGTTGCCGTGTGGCTGATTGAAATTGATTTTTCACAACGAGCCTATGACATTACCTCCACTCGAATCTAACCCCATTCGTATGTTACATGTAAAAAAGTAGGTTTGTCTTTCAGTGCAATATACAGTTCGATACCACAATGGTGAAATGGATATATCAATTATTTACCTTGCTCCGTTTATTCAAATTATGGACGCATTACACTACAAAATACATGCAAAATATCTTGATAGCTCAAACCGCTCCTCCAATCAACATACATACATTCGTGCTCGAATTTTTCTTCGGATTTTTTGATATGTTAACATCCTTACGTTTATTTGTTCACCCTTTTTGTTTCCAACAGCTTATCATGTAACTTGGCCGAGTAGCTCACTTTAACATTTTTCTATTCAAGTCTTGATATAGCAAATGACATTTTATTTGTATTAAAGCGAAATTCCTCTTTATTCCAAATGCTACACTTTCTTTTTCTTTTCTTTGCCATTGATTTCAATAGCCTATCATCGGGTCTTAGCCTATCTGCGTAGCGCGTCAAAGTTACGTGACGAAATCCTTGATTTCATAAATGACATGAAAACTTAATTTTATGCCATTCCACCTACATCCTTGAAAATTAACCACCTTAGGCTTTGTTTGATTCAGGAGTGATTTTATATACCGCTTACAGATGTACACGAGGACACCTTAACTTCGTCTGACGATAGGCGAAGGCGGCAGGGATGTCCCCTTTGGTATTTGTTTAATTCGGTTATCGCTATTTGAGTAATTGATTTTCTCTCTGGTTTCTTGTGTCTTTGTCTACATCTAACCTGTATGTATATGTTCTTCTAAACGTTTTTTCCTTCAATATAACTTATGCTATTGGTCATAATTTGTTGTGATATATATAAAAAAAAAAGTAAATCAATTCAAATCAAATGAAATTTCATTGTTTTCTAAAGACCAGGGCCTGTTTTCCCAAAAGGAACTTTGAAAACCAGTAGCAAAACTTCTACAAATCAATGCAATAGACTTGGTTCACTCTATGTAATTGTAGATGTGGATGTTTGCTTGACTAACAATTGTCATTATAATCAGTTTTAAAGAAAAAACACCCATAAACTTTAAACAGGAAAACTAATCTTACTTTTAAATGAAATATTCATAATAACCGAAGCAATTTTTTGCCTAATGAATTGGCTGCTAAATGTTGTGACTTTACATCAATGTCATATTATAAAATGAACATGGAAAGGGCTCGATTTCAATAACGGTAAGTGTTCATGCCTCGAGATCTCTTTTTATAAGCATAATCAAAATCGGTTTAAGTATAATTAATGAAAGAAGGCACTATCGTATGTTAAGGATATATTTTTATAGGTACAAATTCAACGGATGATATTGGAGGAAAGTTCGCTTTTCAGCTTGCTTTTGTCAATTTTGTTTTGCTTGTTGCAATAGGGTTATAGGTTTAAAAACAGATGTTTATACGCATCCTCATACGCTCAATTATGTTGTTTATAACACTTTGTCCAGACCGATATAGGTTTGGCTGTGTCGTTCATCCGATTAAACCTACTTTGTACGATATGAAACGTGTTTGCATTTGCCAAGGCTTTGGCCAAGGTTATGTTACAAGAGCAAGCACATTCGCAAAAAAGGCACGTACTCTATCATAATGTCATAATGTTTACATGATAGGATACGTCTATTTTCCGAGTAAACGAGGCTTGACATCGCGATGGATGCAAATGACTTAATCAATATACGTGCGGCGCACAATAGTTGTCTTAAAATTCCTTCCAATAAATTTTTTTTTATCAAAATGGAAATGAAATTAACTGAAATAGAAAGTTTTCGCAATATTAAACTTGTTTATGTGTCACGGAAAGAGCAATATATAGTCTGTACACATGGCATCTACTTCTATTCAAGATAGTTAAATCTTGTGCTTACAACGTAACCAAGTGTCTCCGTGCACGTTTGACTCCACAATTACGAAGGTCTTTCGAATGGTAACCTTGCCTTTTTGACACCTTCTAAAGTTCAACAAAATTGTACATGTTAAGGCTACGTGTCGCGAATCGATTGGTTGTCGCCTTCCATCTCATTCGCGCGAAATCGAGATGACCAATTACGACCAAGTTCGTTATCATCATAATTTATGCATATTTTACTTATTTTCTTCTACAGACTGTGTTCTACAGCGAAATAGGCATTCGAGCCCCTTCAAGCATACACACAGATAGGCATACATACACAAACACCAACCCACACAAACGCGCGCACACAAATACATGCACACACTCATGCAAGCCCACACCTACAATATACAATAAAGTAAATGATGAATAGCAAAACAATTTGATCAAAGCTAAAGAACACTTCATAGTCTTTAACGATTTGCTTCAGAGCAGGTATAATGATAATAATACTACTATTAATATTGGGTTCTTGTGTAGCGCTCATATCTGTCAGACTTTACACTTCCAGCGCTCCCGATCATTACCCTGGTTTTAGCATGGCTGTCTTTACGGCGCTGTAGCATTTCAAGAAATTTATTCCTGCCAGGTACCCATTTACATCACTTGGGTTGAATGTGGCAAATGTAGGTCGATGTCTTGCCAAAGGACATTAGTGCCGCGGCGGGATTCGAACCGCGGACCTTTGGATCCACAGTCCGGTGAAGTATCCACTCGACCACGACACCTCTACATATAAAAAAGACTTGTTTCACATCAGCGTTAGATAGCATTTGTTATTTTGTGCACCACATAGATAATGTAATTTTAATTCCCCAAAGTTGAAATGTCACCAAGACTTTTCAACTTCACCCTGGATAATGAAATAATATGTCAGAAACTTGGTTTCAATGATGATGATACCAATAATAAATTATGAAGGTGATGATAAAAGATGATAACGACGATTATGTTGATCGTGATGATGTTAATGATGATATTAATGATGATGTTGACGGGGGTTATGATGATGACTATGATAATGATACTAATAGTATAAAAAATAATAATGATAATAATAAAAGTATTAATAATGATAATAATAATCATTTTAATAGAAAGGAAGATCATACTAATGGTATTGACTAAAAACGAAAATACCAATAGTCAATTTGTTTTGCATAATTGCCAATAAAAAGGGAACTTCCCCTCGAAACGCTTATTTATTATTTAGCTGCGTTTTCAAAATGGTGTAAACTTATTTCATTTGTTCAGTACTCTCTAAGTTTAATGAGGTATAAAAACCAAGCTACTGCCTTTAGTTAACTATCCACCAGAAAATACGTATTACAATAATAATATTTTCAAAGTAATACCTTTCATTTGTTCACAACGTTTAGCAAAATGGGCCTTGCTCTTTAGGGGTTCTCTTTATCATCTTGCATTTTGCAAAGTTTAATTGACTCGTTATTTTGCGAACAAATCGTGCAATTTCTCAGAAGAAAAAAAAATGTGATTTTCAATTTACTACGCTTCAATAAATATCAATCAATCTCGTTAGTCAAATTATGTACAAGTGAGTTGGAATTCTGCATCCAGTCTTTAAATTGCTCTTTTATGATCTTGCTACCCTTCTCGTAGGGGCGTATCCAGACATTGCAAGACAAGGTAGGGAGGAAGAATCGGTAGGAGAGATAGAGGCGTAGACATTCAGTTGCCCTGTGTATTCTCCTCAAAGGGATCTTACGGTATTAATCCGAAGTAAGATATAAAATTTTGATAAATATCATTTTCTGTGATTGCCTGCGCAAAGTGGTCCTTATTCTTATATCGCTTGAAACAAAGACAACTTAAACAATAACTTCGTTGTTTTTCTGTTCTTGTGTCTTCCTATTTCGCTTTCTTTTCTTTTCCACTCTAAAATAAAAGTTATTTTCGTTTTGTTTTCTTCATTCTCCGTAGGGGAAGAGAAGATCATCTTGGAGACGATCGCTATGATGTCCGTCAAGAGTATAGTCACCTGTTTGTTTTTGTCACTGGTTCTGGCTCTATGGATAGGGGGGAGCTTTGCCTGTTTTATCTCCAACTGCCCAAAGGGGGGTAAAAGATCAAATTCTCGTCCACTTAGACAGGTAAGTTTATTACTGCATATACCATGTGATTATCAAACATAGTTATAAAGTTATAAGATAAGAAACATGTTGATTCATTGTAATAAATAAACATCAAATAAAATTAAGTAAAAGGCGGGAACAAAATAAATATAATCCCTAATGTTCTGGTCAGACATCACCATAACGATAACAAAATCTTCAATTAAAGGTGCCTGCTAAATCTGACCTACTACAAGAGGGTACAAAACGTACACAAAGCGTAGTAGTGTGTATCTTTAGTCAAATATTTCCTTTTTGTTCATTTTATCGGTGATGTTTGACCAGCCCTTATTGGCCAAGAATCTGTCGATATGAAGATGGTTTGGTTGGTCTGACTAAATCAGTTTACCCCCAATCACATCGCAAGACCGACTCAAAATCGACCGATAATTGACAAGAGAATAAAAAGTATTGCGAGTAATGTATTACCGTACGTTTAATATTGTCGACCTGGTGTCGGGCAGGTCGATGTTATTTGTGTATTTAAGTTTAAAGATTTTAATGGAGTGTTATTTTTACAGAGATGCACGTCGGTCGTGATGGTCACTACTTTCTTGTCTACTTATAAACCGGTCCAGGTGTAGTTCTTTCGAAAGTTGAAAGATGATTTTTGTCATGCCATATTACATTAATAGTGAAATTCTTCAAAAAAGATATTTTTGTCACGAGATTTGCAAATCAATATCGTCTCATGCTTGCAGTGGAAAAGAAGAGAAATAAAAACTCTTAAAGAGAGAGAGAGAGAGAGAGAGAGAAAGAAAGAAGGAGAGATAAGGGTGAAAGGTAACATTATGCAATGCATCCTATTTTCTCACCCTCTCTTTTTCTCTCTTTCTACATATATACCATAAATACATACTTATACGTTATTGTCTATATTAAATTTTCATCTATAAGTCAAGCTTTGACCTCGCATACGTTTAGACACGTCAAACACTTCCCTTTAAAAAAAACTCAACGATATACTCTATTAGCAACCACTGAAAGATCCAATTTGTATTTTGCCTAACAGGCTGTCAAAGAAATATCATAGTATCGTGTTGTAAATTACCAGAATATTGTTTGCGTCAAGTGAATTAGACCTGGTATGCTTTCAAACACACAGTAACGTGGAAACGATGCATCAGCATACGGTTGAATAAAAGAAAATACTCTCAGGAAAAATTGTCCATTCGAGCTTAAGGATCTCGATGGGCACTGCGCTTGACTCATCGTAACACGTTAAACTTGAACAATACCGATCACTCAAAGCTTCATATTGTGACAAGAAAAATAAATTTAGGTTTTCTGCTGTCGTTTTTTTCTTCTTCTTTCAAACTAGTAATTCTCAACACGTTTATTGAAGTAGAAACAAAAAGAGGAATAGAACTGAAATTATAAAGCTCTTAGTACTTAAAATTAAAATCTAGATACTTATAATATGACGTTTTTGTATAACGACTTTAATACAGGAAGATTGTTACCTCCCTTTTGTTGACCCTGATGAAACTACGTTACCATTAAACAGTCTGCTTAAACACGAGGTGATGATTATTTTACACTTGTAAAATAATTCAACTTGGTCTTTTTAAGTACATGGCATAAATGAGGACGAACACAATGATTTCATCATAATGTTCATGATAATCATATAGAAATTGTGAACAAAAAAAAATCGCCTATTCATTACTATTCAAATAGAGCATCTATTTAGTGCCATTATATCATTACTTATTTTTATATATCAGAACATTAATCTAATAAACAGCATTAGTCCTTGATGTTAAATGTATTGTGAAGTTAGATGGTTATGAACAAATTGAATGTTAAATCTTCACATACGGAACATTGTCCACCTTAATGGTAGTTACGTCTTAAATCAGGTTCAGACATAGATCTACATATGGCTCTTTCCTACATCGAATACAAGGAGAAAATGGCCTTTGTGCCTTTTCATAAAAGGACATTTATGCTATGCCTTTAGGTGATCTAGGACGCTGTTTTAAACATTCTTTGTCCTTGAATTCGACAATCCTAGATCGGCCCTTAAGGGCCATTGGTTCAACCACCTTCTTTTCTTGAATGGATGTCGGACGGACTGGATGTTAGATTGTCTTTTCACTGACCAGTGTCTGAACCAAAGCAGTAACGTCCATTACAGGCGGTATATCCTCAAATCCTTACCGAATGAGCCTTCCATCTATTTTTTAAAATCCCATACGCACGGTAGAGTGAGAAAGTAAAAGAGGAAATTATGAATGTAATTTTCTCGTGTCCTCTCTTTCGCTTTCTCTAAATAGCTTCCTGTCTCTATCTTTCATTCCCTTTTTCTGATAAGTGGCATTTGCCATTCCTTTTCTTTTCCCTTTTCTATAGACCTAAAGCTTCCATGCCATTTGGTGCAATTCAATTTTCTCTCTGAGACCATGTAATTGTTTGGGCAATAGATGGACAGCCTATGGCACTTGTAGCATTCATCATGTATGGTAAAAAAATGTCGTAATTGATTCTGAATCATATACTGCCAAAGCTCCAAACTTTGCATATAACCGTGAAATGTGGTAGCTAGCTGCCTGGAAAGTGCATCAAGGTTGAAAGATGATCCACCTCGTCAGAGGCGAATGCATAAAGAAATGCAGGAAATATAACAGAGATATATTGGTAAGATCTTTGGAAATTCATTGAACGAAATTATGAAATAACTAATAACTAATCGGGAAATGCCTAAAGAGAATCAAGCCGAAATAATTTATCCGGATCATTCTACATTCCATGATGTCGAATCATTTTTGAAACTCGGGTTGATAAAGGCATGAAGCGGCTTTTTTTTCTCCTGAGAACACAAAGCTTTGACTCATAGTATTACTTCGGCTTTCGTAACCATCTAATGAATTCCTGTACACAAATGGTAATCTTACTTACCTCAAGCTAAAGGAAAATACAAATAATATTTTCTTATTTGTTCAGTCAATAAGATTTACACGTAAGTGTGATAATCGCTGCCTTAAATGATTGACTAGGTTTTTCCAAGTAGCGTACAGGATGAATAAAAAT
>BEXV01000513.1:41108-51828 GCA_003118195.1 Hemicentrotus pulcherrimus | reverse complement strand
CCCCCCCCCCCCCCGACGTATTGTATTACTATTATAGTTATTGTACATTTTCAAACATGGTGAGAGAGGGAGGCGAGACGTCGTCATCCCCACAAATTCTCATCTACTCAAATAAGCTCCGGTATTTTGTTTCAATATATTTTGTTCAAGTTTTTCGGATTAAGGAAGTATAGGATCCTTCATGAATTGATTTATTATTCAATATTTGGATATATTTTTTAAAATGGCCGCCGTGCTGGAATTGACTTTAATGCTAATCCATCGATTTGTATTTGTGCCGACCTTACCTACTCAACACTAGTTGGATTTTTAGTTAGGGGAGATTGGACGATATATTTTGTATTCTTTTAAATTTATCTTATTTTCAAAGAAGACAGTAATGCATATGAAGACGTGAGGGGATAATGGGAATAAGAAATTTGAAGAAGTTGACATTTTACTTCAGACTGATAGCCCAGTGATATTCAGTTAACTTTTTAATGAAAAATGTTGTCAAAATGACAGGTTACAGAAGATATGAAGACAAAAACGTTGATTCTCTGGACACCCCCTAAAAAGCGTTTGACTAACTACTGCAATCCATATTAGCTAATCTCAGTACAATAAACTATAATTACAGGATTTGTAATTCAAATTGCAGCTTTCTCTACATTTCTGTCGAATGTTCCAGCTTCTTTGTGATGGGTCCTCCTTGAAAACTAAGGATATTTTTACTAACCCAGAAACAAGATCAATTTATATGGTAATAAGGCTGCATAATCTACAGCTTCTTGTTTGGACAGAAAGCAATAGGATTTCAAGAATTCTGATTCATCTTCTGAATTTGGTTTTACACTACACTAAAACTTTTCATTATTTTTCTTAGGTTGCAATATGACAAAGATGAAGACTGAAAGTGTAACATATATTTTGCGTTTTATGCATATAATATTTGTAGATGCTAAATGCATAACGAAACAAATTAGGAAAAAAAAAATGAAATGAATATCGCCAACACTTTCGCTTTGTATTAAGCAGAAACAAAAGAAGGAATAGCTTATTTTATGAAAAGATAAAATGATTGTCAGAAATTAATAAATACCAGTCAAACGAGCACCAGCAATTAAAGAACTGAACACCACCTATGCTAGTGTCGGCAATGGTAATGATTAATTCGGAAGTATCCTCATATTAAGAGACATCATGATTTCTTGGAATAATAAAACCTTGCTGTTTTTTGTTGTTGTTGGTTGTTTAACATGACTGCTTAGAAAGCATATTCATTCTTGTAACCATAACGGCTTTGAGTCCTTTCCGAAGGTCTTGCTAAATTAAATGAGCGTTAGTGCTTTACCAAACATGACAAAGATCACTAGCCCATCGACTTGGTTTCGAGATCACTACTCGACCACGACCATCGTGCCTTCATGAGGCTTGTAGAAAGAACAAGATCAAGGTGAAAGTCTTGAACCAGCTGGGACGAAAGAGGCAAGACCCAGAGCCGGCCTTAGTAAAAGAGTCAACATGTCGTAAAAATTTAATGTGGCAAAATGTCTCTTTAATAATAAGCAGGCCGAGGAAAGATATGTGGCTCGGCAATCATGACCCTGAATTCCAATGTTTCAGAACCTTTATTAAAGCAGTTGGCGGGTATCACTGCTCGATCTCTCACAAAAATGAATTTTGACAGATTTCTTTCTCGGAATTATCACTTGATTTCATTTTGTGAAAGAAGAATTTTGTCAAGTTTGACAGGTGTGTTATAAAAATCTTCGCATCATCCGTATGTAATTATTTTTAATGACAGTTTCACACTTCAGGCCATGGATCTATTTTTAGTCATGACATTCAGGACACAGTGGATTTCTCACGTATGATTCATGATATACAGCCACTCGCTACAGGAAAAAAAAAAACACTTGGCACATTCTTTAACGGCGGCGCACGTGCGACTCATCCCTTCTACTCTGTGACCAAGCATGTTGCCAGTTGAACGGATGTGTAATTGGGGAAACTAAACGCCACTGTCCTTCATCGTGCGGCTAATACGCGCGCCCGCTATCTTTCTCAATGGTGTGTAAAGTGAGAGCAGGATTGGTAATGGGTCGGTGACATTGAGGCAGCTGTTACTAGTCGGATGATGACAGAGGTTAACCAGTCATCATCAGCACCAGGTTCACCCGATCCCCATAATCGATCACACCCAGCGGCTATTTGCGAGGCTTAACGGGAGGTTTAGAGCGCGAAAACTGTTGCAGTCACATTATGACCAGGCTAGCTAATCACACACACGGTACAGAGGGTGTTGACCGGCTAATTGGAATTCTTTAAGCGACCCTGCACCAAACATGACAATGATCCGTTTAGAGCCTTGATGCATCATCAACAACAAATCTTGCTAGCTCTAACATCGTCGCATTTTTACGGGAAATACGTTGATTAAATTTGCGCTTCCGGTAATTATTATAAACAAAAGTTTTAGGTTATTAGTGGACAAAAAAATAATTATATGGTGTAAAGTTTTCGATTCAATTTAGATTGTTAATTAATGAAAACTTTTACTTAAAAAAGAAAAATTTAGGCTAAGACCACGATCAACAAGTTGTGCCATACCCGTTAATCTTGTAAGACTCGTAATAGCCGGTGTATTGGCTCAGCCAGTAGAGCGTCCGCCTCACAACCGGGATATCGTGGGTTCGAACCCCAGTCGCGTCATACCAAAAGACGTTAAAAGACGGGATATATAGGAGTTGCTGCTACCTTGTTTGGCGTTCAACAATAAGGGATAGAGAAACGTCGATCTGGCGCTGCTCAGTGGCTGCCGGGCTCACATTTAATTGAGCAAAAAGGATTTCCATTTTCGGTTTAATAAATTTGGAGTGGACTTTAAAAGAGGATGATTATTATAATTATTATAACAAGTCGACGCATTAAAGTCGTACTAGTTCAATATCTACTCCAGATTGTATGATGCGGCAAATTTTGCGAACCACTATCTTTCTACCTCAACCTCTTATAGTCGTTAATTCAAAACGAGTTAGAAATGTTCTGTTCCTTGCAGCAGGCAATGCATTCGACATCGGTACATAATTAGTCAGATTCACAACCATCACTAGCTTTCATGCTATTGATTGACCGTGTATTATTGTGTCATCATCTTGTTATTGAAAAAATATAAGACCTAGTAATTACCACAAATTGAGGTTGACCCATTTTCCATCTAAAATTGAATGCTTTGGAAATGTTCGAGAACTGAATTGTCACTTGTGATGTAGAGGTCTGAATTAACAGGATATTACTTAATACAATGTAGATGTCAATCTCTCGCTAGCTAGCGGTTCATGCAATAAGATATTCTCCCAAACCGTGCAGCCGTTGATGATGCGCCGAAAGACACAGCACAGACGATTAAATGTCTCCCTGAGGGAAATTAAACGTTTGTTGAATCAAACCACACAAAAAAATAGAATTAATTTCAATTGACATACACTATGACGTCAAAACCTGTTAATAGATTCAATAAGTTTAAATATATCAATACAATTGTCTTTTCTAGAGGCTTTAAATATGAGTGTTCTGCTAACATAAGTTCTGTCAGGCTCTTCAAAGCCAAGCACTTATGGTGTTAGAAGAACGTAAAAATGAAAGGGCAGGGGCAGGGGCAATCGAATTCAGCATTTGTAGAGGCCGAAGTATGTAAACTCTGGCCAGATTGCTTCCAAAGATTCGCGTATGGATGGACAGTATTCGTTTGCAGAGTTGAAGCCTTTCTTTGACGAAATATGTTTGCTGATATGATTGATTTGGCCATTTTGTCCAATCCATATCAGCCAATACAAATTTGATTATAAAAATGAAATGGCGTCGCGCAGTTGGATAACTGTATTTATATTTTCAACTCTCAACTTTCTTGTTTTTCTTTCACGTTTGTAAACATTTTAAAAAGAGAGGTTGTTTGAAGCCTTTCTTGTTGATTGCCGAATTTATTAAGTTATTTTATCTATTTGTATGTTATACGTTTTATTTCCTTTTAGAGTGAGGGGGTTTGTAAACCTGGCATCCATGAATGTGCCTCTTAGATATAAGAATATTTTGAGTAAACCCTGACGGATTTTTTTCAATACATGCACCTTTACATAATTGTTCCAGTCAGAGACTGCTCTTCAACAGGTCTGTGCTGTCACGTGATATAGTAACGTCAGCAAATACAATTATGTCAAGCTGGTGGAATAATATAATGTTAAACAATGTCATTGCAGCACCCTGTATACATCTTGCATCAAAGTTCCCTGAGTCCATGACCATTAATTGGACTTTCATACGGAGGCCCTTTCTGGGACACATTACCTTCCAGGAGGAAAGCCCTGTGTTACATCATGCCCCCTAAAAGATCGAATTGCTAGAATTTCAATTGCCCTGAATTTCAATCATCACCTCGTGTCGTCACCAACAGATCCAGAGACGTGATAAGATCGTGATCAGAGAAAGTTCTGATTTTTTAATGGGTGCGTTTTTAAGAAGTCCGTTTTTCAAGTCATAAACATTCATTCGTTTTCTTGTCGACGTAGATTTTGAGGTAGACTTTAGTAGGTCAGCTGCATATGGAAAAGGTTGAATACATAAAAAAGTAAAGGTCACATCACATGTTTAAGGAATTCGTAACAAAGATGTCAATTTCCATCGCCTTACCTTAAATATAATCAAGGCACAGCACCAACAAGACAATCCATCAGATTTATCTAATTTCGGAACATAAATAAAACTTTTCTTTGGCCTAATTAGCTAATCATGGGTAAAACTAAAATACCGCCCTTGTGGGGATTTTTAAAATTTAATAAAGTTTAATGAAATCATATAGTTTTTCCTTATACAGTACATGTAATGTATATATCAGCCATATACTCGGTTGTCGCTCTTCTTTACGGATATGACTTTAAAAGAATCATCGAAGAAACAGACCAAAAAAATGGACTGTATTTGAAAGGAACAAGTCTGCCCAAACAACTATGAGATTTAGATCACCTTATGGTGTCAATGAGATGGGGGAAAACACCTCAAATATGCGAGATGCCCGACAAAGTGTTCGTTGAAGTATCAGACGCTTTTGCATGTATCATTAAGATTATGTATTAACCTCGAGTTAGATATAGATATAATTAGTATATTTGAACGAATAACATTTTCATATAAGTTTAGCCTGAAATATGTATGTCGTAAATCATAAAACGAGGGTAAAATAAGACCATGCAAACATCTGTCAGAGTACTGTTTATGTTGCAAAGATTTAGTCAAAAATGAAATTAGTGCGACTATGAATGTATACATTTTGTCCATTGCAGTAGCAAAAGGCCACTGGTGCAAATGACCGTCTCCGTGTACGCCGAAGAAATTGAATGATAGAAAGAACTAGAGAGACAGAGAGAGAGATAGAGATAGATAAATAAAGATAGAAGTGTAAAGGTAACGTGGAAAGAAGATGATCGATACTAACCTCCTTCATCCTTCTCCACTCATTATCTCTTTGCATTATTTGAATCGCCTATAGTCTAATTCCCAAAATGATATTGTATTCATGGTACTTGTTAGAACTTACAAACGACCCAATTGTATTGAACGTTTGTTAAACTCTTTTCGTATAAATGTTGTGATCTTGAGAGTATAGTATGAACCTCTGACAACATTGCTTTCATTTATTAAGTTAAGTAAACGTTTGCTTCATCTTAAAACAATTATCTGGCAGCAAACATATCATGAGTGGGAAAGTATTATTACCATGATAGAGATGCAAGAGAGAGCTGTCTATAGGTATGAATACACAATTAAGCAACCACCTGAGTTATTGCGCCCAATACATTGAAATTAGTAAGTTCCCTATTGCCATTCCCTACGGGGGAGGGTTTGGTACTGGGGCGTGAGCCAGTGCATTCATCGGTCTATATAATCTTAGCGAGTTTTTCACCAGTTCTCCCTGGTGACCAGTCAAATTTCAATCATGCCATTGAACTTTGTTCTCAAACGTCATTTAAACTATTATCTTACTTTTTCTGAGAAGGAAAAGTTGAGCAATATACAATTACCATCCCCGTGGAGGATGCTTGCAGGGTTTTAGGGGTAGGGTTCAGCCTGAAGTGTAATGGTCTTCCAGATTGGTGAAGAGTCCTTCATGCCATCTTGACCGCTTACTGGGAGCACAACAGCAGATGTCTCTACCATTAGAGGTGGTGAGGGCTTTGTTGGTCGATTTGTTCAACCACTCTTGCCCCTCTGTGATTCTTCAACTCCAATCTCTTCTTTCTTCAAATCCACACAATTACCCACAGAAAATAATATTGGTACTGTTCTTTCTTCACTTCTTAATTATAATATTGATATTCTTTCTGTTGATATCATCATTGCTTTCTATAAATCCCTTTTTACATGCAGATAGGCCTAACTTGAAAAAATAGGACTCAGGGTGAAATAAAAGTGAAGTTCTTACATTCATTGATTTATCATATAGCGAGTGTACGCCTGTATAATTCAAAGCTATGCCTGCACTTTTAATTGTGCATTAATTAAGATGTCTCTTTCGCATGGCTCGTCAATACTGTAGCAGTCGCTGGCGCAGTTATACGTCAAACAATCGATGCCTCACGTGCAATGGGCATTGCAGATAATGGCATTTTCATAGATGATAAGCACTTGAAGTTCACCATCGTATAAGTACTAACGAAACCGTTTACCATTGTACAAATCAACGGACGAGAGCAAAAACAAGGGTTTGTTATATTTTGAATTACTGTCTCACATCTTCCGAGGCATATTCAATCAGTGATATCGTAAAATGTAGCTATAAAACCGGTTCAATTGAACTCAATGTGACAATTAACGGGCACGTGTTGAACGCAGGGAAGTCAACGCTTATTACCAGCGTGAGAAGATGACGTATTGCTGCAAGATAGTCTTTGAGAGTGTTTCTCTGGGTGGAGAATTCATTTCGCGGTTGCAACGTTTGGCTTCTAGCTCTGGGGCCAAACATACCAACTCATAGCTCGCAGCAACAACTGGAAATAGAGTTGCCCCTCGCTGTTGATTCAGCGCTGTCTTTAACATTCTGATAAAACAAAACGTAGCCCGTGCGTCTTCGTCCCGGGGCCCAGGCGATCGCTTCATTATTGCTTCATTTTGATCGACGTTTCCCGCCTGTTGTGCGGCAGGCCTTTCCCCGATGCCTTGACAACAATTATTCTCTTTGACAACTATCCCTTGTCCGTTGACCATTGACAAACAGCTACATCATTTGGAGAGTTAATTATCTGTTAATTGGAGACAGGGTGAAGGCTGGAATCACGCACGAAACATGTCCCTTTTGTGACATACCCGTATCGTAAATTAAGATAAAAAACCCGTATCGTAAATTTGAATTAAAAAATCTTCGAGGAAAAATCCATCGCAAAATGAGTTCCATTTCTTAATCTGTGCTTTCCTTTTTGAATTTATTTCGTAGGGCAATTTCAATCCCTGGATGACTGGTTCAAAACACCCTCATGTCATGCACAACTCCCCTCTTTCAGATGTTGTATTCACTACGGCCCGAATTCACAAAGCAAGGTTTGTCCTCAAACCTAGGTTTGTACAAACCTTCCTTTGTGGGATGGGTTTGTGGACAAACCTAGTTTGAGCTCAAACCAAGGTTTGTACAAACCTTGGTTTGATCAAACCTGGTTTGTCCACAAACCTCCGTTGTGAATACGGGCCTACGTGTTTGTTATTGAATAAAATATTCATAACGCACAGTTCCTCCGCCTGGAAAATGTTATGGCAATGACATTACTAATCCCAATTGATATTTAAAAGTAACACTGTAATCCTCAGAGGCCCGAATTCTACTGAATACTTAAGCCCACCACGCCAACTTCTGTGTTCAAACTAGGTCATGAGTCGAGTTTAAAAAAAGGAGGACGAGTCGATATATGAGTTGATACTTCAGTCTTACCGCCAAACCAACTCCACATCGACCTATTATTGGCTATTTAGGGGGTAATGTATTAATTTGTTCGGTCTTTAGACGGGCTGGGGGTCGGTCTCCTTGGTGTGACTGGGACATAGCCCTTTGTTCAACTTGACTTGGTTCCAGAATCTGGTTCAAATTGAAATATAACACGAGCCAATAAATGTAATATGTAACAGTGAAGGAGCGGGAGCCACTCGGAAATGAAATCCGAATAGGAAAATGAATACACCAACAGGATGAGGGTAAACAAAACGAAAAAAGGAAAACAAAAAATGATGAGTGCATTTCATGACAATGGTGGAAATAATGTGATGCCGAGACAAAGATAAAAGAAGGATGAAAATGAGATTTTATTACCAGGGATCGCTAATTAGATTCTATGTTATGTGTTTGATTCCTTAGGGCTCTAATCGACCTCTTATACATCCTGCAGGATATTAAAGCACATGAGTAATGACAAATATTGTTGCCGATACATACTAATGATAATGATAATCATGGATTATGAAGATGAAAAGCGCAGATTTCTAATGCGCACATACAAATTTAAAAAGGAAAGCCTCAAGGCGCCGAACAATATACAAAAGACTCGTCAAAACAGTTAAACAAATTACAAGTTATATCCGTGAATTGTTAACATTGCGAAAAGTAAGGAAATGAGTTAAAATATTTTGATTTCAGATAGTTTTTCGATTTTTGAGGACTTTTTGTCTATTTTTGAGGACGTTTTTGAGCGGATGTTAATGATATTTTTCGGGGTATGATTACTGAGCAGGGGTGTAGCAGTAATACATGTTATGTCACCCAGTGCCTCGTTGTTCTGGATTATATGAGTAGTTTAAGGTTCACGGATATAGAAGACGTGAGACATAATAGTTACAGGAAGATGAATGAGACAGGAAATATATGAAGGGACAAGGTAATGAAGTAAACGGTAAAGTAAGCAGTAACATTTAATATTCTATACGCTGTTCTACTGGAAGTCTGTGAAAAAAAATTTGGTGTTCGAGCAAAGGTAGTCTTAAGGGAACGGAAATGTTGATGCTCTTGCATGAAGAGGCATTTTACACTGGCTTTTTCGAAGCTATGTTGGGATTTATATTGACAGGAAACCAGTTGTTACATCCTTTGGCCCTAAACCATGAAGCCCACCGCGTGTTTCCTTCAAAGGAAAATGAGAATGAGGGTGGAGGAGAGATGGGTGGGGGGAGGGGGGAGTTGCCGAGAGGAAGCAAAATCTGCCAAAAACGGGACAGAAGAAAAAAAGTCTGCAATTTGTTTTATGTTAACAACTGCTTATAGAATAGACAATAATTCCTCGATTTTTACAGTTTTACTGATAACAACTATTTCTTCTGAACCTAAATATAACTTCTAGCCCACTACAAATCCTCCAGAGTACCTTCCCTGCTAATGAAGATTCCGAAACAAAATATAAATTTTCATTTTAATTATCAAATGCAAGATACAAGTACCTCGAGAATATGCATCTTTCCGTCCGTCTGATGTAGGTACGTTATTTGCAGCCATCCCAAAATTACTTTCGAAAAAAATGTTTTCTCATTGTGATAAACGGGCAGCAAGTTATCTCAAGCCGTTAATAATAGTCTAATATTTCCTTACTAGATTACGCCGTGAAAAGAAATAAGCTAGCCAGATGAAGTAAGAAAATGATATTTTCTACTCGTCGCGAAAACAACATATTGTTTTGTGTTGTTGTAGCCTAATTCTTTAACAATGGCTTTACAAGAGTCACCCTGTATTTTTTTGAGTATTGCTACACTTCCAATAAATATACTAAGCCCTAAGAATCTACTTAAACAGGTTCTATCTGTGATTGACGTTTGTTCTTTATCTCTGAGCACGGGGTTACCCCTAATATGAAATCCAGTTTATATTCGTGACGAAAAAACCGGGATTATCATATTGATCGAACCCATTTATTTCCGATCCCTCTTCGCGATTTGATCTTTCCACTTCAATTTCTTCCCCCCTGACCGGGATTTGGAGGGCTTTATTGCACTAAATACATATCATCAATAGGGTTCGTGGATTATTGTAGATGGGGGTGAACAAACCCCCATGGGGGACACACAAGACCACGTGAGACGACCTTTTTAGTGTTGTTTATACAACGTTGTCTACGTGATGAAAAATTGCATGTTGCCGAATATGATGTTGCTGATGGTTGTTACTTGTTAACCAGTGCTATAAGCAAAGAGCTCCATTCAATAATAATGTTTTATCAACAGCCTTTTATTTACTTTAAAGATTTATTAACATCATTATTGCAATCTATTTATTCACCCGAATACGATGTCGCTCGTGATTGTAAGCCAGTGCGAAGTTAAGAGCTCCATTCAATGATAATGCTTTTATCAACAATTTTTTATTTAACTTTTGTTGCAATTTGTATAAATATCATATTTTACTTGCACTGTAAAAAAACAAAAACATGTACAATTCAATTTCTTACTGCCAGTCATTAATTAATAAAAGCTTCTTTGAAATCGAATTGATTGGAATTAATTCAAGGTGCAAATGATATCTTAGAATTATAGACCTCGTTATAGAGACTTGAAATGACTGTGCCTTTCACATGCAGCTCCCGCCATTTAATCAATACAAATCTAATTCCACCTCGGTAGATATTCCTATAGAAATTAAATTGAGTTTTGTAATGGTTCTTAAATACGATTAACATGTTGTTGTTGTTGTGTTTTCTTCTTTTTTTTTTGGGGGGGGGGG
>BEXV01000513.1:26481-40255 GCA_003118195.1 Hemicentrotus pulcherrimus | reverse complement strand
CATTAAGTAGACATGGTCATTAGCAGGATATTTGCAGGCAGAGGAACCTTAAAGGCCTCCCCGAAAAACAATAGGTTTAATCATTAGTCATTAGTTTAATTATTCATATTTTTTATTTTTTTATTTAGGGTTTGGGTTAGGGTAATATACCAGTTGTTATGGTGTCCTGTTAATGTTCCATTTAGGGTTATAAATAGATGTCATGTTAATGTACCACGTATTAAAGGTTATGTGTATATATATTTATTCATTATACAGTTGATCACTAGCCACTTGGTTATTCTTCTTTAAAGTAGTGGTGCATCGATTACAAATATTAACGTGTGAACTTAGGCGAAATAAAGGAAGACAATTATCTTCAACTTAGTCATGAAATACCTGCTGCTGCCAGGTAAACAAACAACTACCAAGAGTAATTGGTTATTCTGTAAAATAACATTTGAAAAACGTCAAAAGTAAACAAGACAAATTCCATAAATTATGGTGTGAAGATGATTACATTAGTTTTAGAGCTTCAAACTAGTTTGAGGATTTGAGATGTTATACTGGTGGTTTGAAGTCGTTAAAAAATAGTTAGAAATACAAACCCACTTGAAGGAATATTATCTAATATGCCACATAAATTGCGCTTTACTTTGTTTTTGAAGAAAGATGCGGCATATAAAACAACTGTTGAACATAAATTAATTTGTATCTATGATACTACACCACTCTGCTGTTACATCATTTCCCCTGCAACTCTATAAGCGAGTTCGTAATAAGAATTTGCGCATGTGCAGATAAGGGTCATTCGGACCCAAATTGTAAAACCATTGAGACGAATACTTGTATCGTGCTCATGAAAGTTATGTAATCAGTATTCATAATAATAATAATAATAATATTCAGTTCTTCGAACGCATAATACCATTACATAGTCTCTATGCGTGTATACATAATTATTGTGGAATTTGACATAAATTTTTCAATTAACTGACAATCAACCATCAACATTTATCTGATACACAGGTGAAAAGTATTCTTCTCAAGAGGCAAACAAAATGTATTCATGAAGCACCTCCATCATTTTGGCAGTGATTATTCTAAAATGCACAGGTGGGAAGTATCCATCGTGTCTAAGATCTGTGGATATTTTGGGGTCATGCGGTCCAGAGCTATTTTCGAACTCGCTTATTATCCAACACGAACATTGTCAAACATGCTTAAGCTAAGGCTACAGACCAGCGTAATAATAGCTGGACCCTGACCTGAAGACTATGCTTTTGGGCTACAAACATCGATTTAGACGATCCAGTTTATCAGGCTGACACAATTTCTTGTGAATGTAATAGTTTGTAGCTTTGTGCTCTTATCCCTTAATTAAATGCCGATGCACTAAAGTATGGCCACGTAACACCTGTTTTTACATAACGGTCTTCGATGTACTTTACAATTAGAGTTTTTAATATCCCGACATAATCTTTGTATTTTTTGAAATGCAAGCAGACTAAACAGTAGCAACCACAGTGGCAGAATTAACCAAAACGCAATGTTGTGTACCACAATTCATTTACTTTTGTACTATTTCCGTGAGACCAACACGAAATCACTTTTGTAATGTTGCACTTACTTTTACTTATTATTCCACAATTGCTGGATTCGGTGAGCGCGCACCTCATCCACTCAACTTCCACCCTCATGGTATTGTTCCTCTTTTTTTCCTCTTTTATTCTCTGTATTTTCTCTTTTTTGTATATTGTTCTTTGCTATTCAAAAGTTTTGTTCAATTTTTTTGAGATTTGTTAACTGCCTTTTATATAGAATAAGATTTATGATCTGATAAGTTATACAGTCATTGCAATAATTATTGTTGATCCCTTCATTTCGTTCTGCTGATCGGTTCTAAAGTACTCATGAATAAATGCATATATTTTTAATAGAGTAGAACTGCTGTTCTTCAGAATTCATGTATCCCGGACTTAACAGAAGTTAGGTTTCAGATCACTTTAATGTAGAATGTTTGTAAAAATTCTAAAGTAAAAAATATTGATTCATAGTCTATTTAGTATTAAAAAAATAATACTCGTGAAATTGAAATACGAGCCCGAAATGAACTTACGGCTTAAAATTCAATTTTTTTGTTTACTTTACTGCAAATAAAAGCTACGGCAAATCCTTCATGATCTTTATGACACACATTCAGGTTCACCCACACACCGCCAACGCACATCACATTGGCGCACACACGCTTGATTATAAAAGTGTATTGACAAGATAAGCCACATGGGTCAAAACGTTCTGTCGGTGTATAATGTGTGCCTCGTTGCACTAATTTGTTTTTGCAATCGATAGATCCTATTATTAAAGTGGAATCCCCCTGATAAACCATCCAAAATCAGTCATCGACACGAACGTCAACACAATCAATTTATTCACGAACATAACAGTCATCGTTGGTCATTTTCTTACATGCCCGGTGTTTTAAAAAAGCGATTGACATTTATCATTAATGATTAAAAAAAATTAATCTACAGTTCTTCCGGTGCAAAGTGAAATCATGGATAGTATGTTATTGTGTATATTCCTTCAAGCTTGAATATGTTTTCGTACTTTTCGAAAAATTCTGGATCCTAAAGTGTGAGCATAATTTTCAATTCCGAACACGAATTGTTCTTTGAGCACCACCCTTGAAAGCAAAAAAAGCAATTTGTTTTTCAACAACAAAATCAGAATTCTTTCGGCTGAATACTCTTTGAAAAATAAGAGTCTCAAAATGTAAAAAAGAAAAACAAAATGAAATTATTATACAATATAAAAATATCTTAATTGATATGTTGTTCAAAAAATTGTCGTAAAGTTATACCAGAAGATCTTTATTCTATTCAACTTTACAATCATCAGTTCGATTGGAGCTGTATTCTTGTTTACCATTTTTCAAAGAGTTTGATATGTTGTGCTTTTACGTTACACAGACAGGTTTCTCTGGTATTATCTATAAAGGTGAAATTGTATAACTCACGTTTGTTGTTAAAACATCAGAAATTTACATGATCAGTAAATGTATGTGACTGTATACATATAACACATACGTGTATGTTCTACTATTGTTCTACCGTAATTGATGTTAGAGTAATAAATGAAATTATGTGACGTACGCCATAACATCGCCTCGAATAGTTATGGTGTTATAGTTAATCAAATTTCTTCAGTCGTTCGAATAAATTTTCTTTAAATTGAAGCGATTGATGACAAATAGAAGGGAATATTGTAAAGAAAGTAACCTTTGTCCCATTCAGTATTGCAGGACGAGTATCAGACATGACTAGTTAATAAGACCAAAAGTCTGAAACGTCGCTCCATCAATTTGAGCCGAATCATGTTCATTTACGACGAACGCAAGAAGTCGCCTCTTGTAAATTCGAAGGGAAACTTCAAACTAGTTTCCCAGAAGACTGGCTATGTGTTACCAGACTTCCACAGACTGGGAAGTGGGAAAATGGAAAAATGAATGAATAACAAGTTTGATTTATATGGTTATGGGAATTAGGAATACTGGCTGGATGTACATCCAGTCGCATCAATGTAACAGCAGGGTTAGTAGCAGGAGGTTCATTTATAGTAATATAATAAAGTTAGAAGCAGAAACCGTAGAGAATTTCCAAAATATCATTTTTAACCTGCAAATAACTCTCATATCCCTGGTACTAGTACTCCAGTTTATGCGATAGGTTTTGATTGTTTTTATAAAGTATTGAAAGTAGATTAATCAGTGCAATGACCTAAAACTTTACACTTGGTTGTGCTCGAAAATGACGCGCATTGATGGGAGCTTTTTTACGATCGAACCCAGTCTCTTTTCTCTTAATTTCCCCACTGGTTTCTCTGGTAATCTCAAACTCCCAGCTGTCATTCACTGAGGTTTTAGGAAGAAAATTGATGTTGGATTTTAGGAGACTGCGTCGAGGGATAGGTGATTATGTGGTAAGCCCTAATTAAAAGTTTGGTGCTTCTTCTGTTTTTGCTGCTGAATTCCATAACATGGCCGAACCACATCCGTGTAGATTTATAGCTTATTAGCCTTTTAAAAAATGTTTTGTAACGTCCAAATTTAGAAAATGTATTTACTAGAACGACTTTCTATAAAATGTCTCTTCCGAAAAAAAAATTAACATTAATCTACTATACTACCCTAGTCATATTTTTACTATACGTGCAGGCTGTGAAATATTTGAAGGAAAAAACAACTCTTCGTTACGATAAAAGAAAAAATGGATATATAAGGTTATCTTTTCTAAATAGAAACAACGAATATTCTAGAATTTGAATTAAGAGGACTGCGATAATATTTCTATTAAACACCATACTATATGGATCTGAATTTACCTTTATACATTTAAAACGATGCACATTTTTCCGAATTCAAGTGCTTTTATTTAACGTGAAGTGATACAAAAATACGTCGATAGTAATTAAAATGTACAAGTCACACACAAAGAAATCTTTTTTTTTTTTATATGTTAGTAGCTCCACGTCGTAATACTATATTCAAAATAAGAGGTATAAATCATCATTCTGTAAATACATTTTGCAAGTTTAAAAACACTCTCGAGTAAAATAAGAGCGATTTATGAGTCGACTCGGTAATCTACGCACCCGTAAAATCGCTTGCCTGAAATAGGCCTACTTGGGTTCGCGCCGTTTTATGCTTTTTTAAATTCTTTTTAATCAAACTCCTTATCCGTTAGCCCATATAGGAAGCCAGATGAAGTTTTTTTTCTTAGGTTGATTTTAAACATTCTTTAGCTGTACACAAAATTATTTTTAGGTGAAAGGTAAACTTTAAGTTAGGGTCTCAGAAACACAAAGGTCTCAGAGTTTTAAAGAGCTATCAATCCACTCTCTTAGCACCTCAGGAAACAACGTTATTTAAAGACTTGCTCCTCACTTTGATTGATTAGTGGAAAGCAGCGTGTGGCACGTTTGTACATTCTCCTTATGTTCTGCTGTGACGCTGCCACTATTAAACCCGAAACTTATGGATGAAATCACTGCAACGACACGTCCACCTGGGTATGACGTCATCCTTGTTCCTTTTGGTAATCTTTTCCTCGCCCCGATCTGACACACTCAAGTGATCAAACTATAGAAGTCTGAATGCTTTAATGAAGTGTAAGGTCGGCGAAACTCAATTAATTTAATCCTATCGTTATTTCGACTGTCAAAACTAGCTATTCTTTCTGAAGTCAGGTCACCTATTTACGGTCAAATGGCGGTAGATCGTCCAAAGTGGGAGGAAGCATAATATCAAAATGTCGTAAAAATGGGGGGTCAGTGTAAACAAAAATATCGACTTGTAAATCCTATAATTTAAACCAGGTACCTATAAATAATGGCCAAAAAGGCGAAAATTTTAAAGGGATGGAAGGGAGTATGTTTTATTCGTTGTAACTAATTTTGAGTAGATAGGTGAAATGGCGTACAACAACCTCTATATACTCTGCTTTCGCAAAGGTCCAACAATAAATATTGTACTGTCTTCTACTGAAGCCGGAGTAGACGATACTGACGGAAACCACCCACATTTGTCGGCGCACATTCCCCAACTTTGATCAAACCTGACTCCTGATTTGCCAAACCTGATGTTCACCGGGTCTGAAATGTTGATATAAACATAATGGAAGGGGCGTAATGACCATGCCCCCTTCTCGGCCACCCCTCTGCTGATGTGTTTAGGTCGCTTGGCTGGTCGTGCCGTAAATGACCTACAAACCGATATATTTAGGATATGACTGATTGAAAAAGACGCCTTCCCCGAGGGGGAAACTAGTTCTGTTTGGGAATGACGTCGATGCCTTGATGAAGATATATATGACCCGGGTGCCAAGCACATTACACCTCGTCAAAAGACACACTTTGGAAGATAGCACGCGGTGCACGTCCCGCATTAGATGTGGACCATCCGCAGGATTGATTTTCGTTGCACTATACATATATACATGTTTGTCTAATATGGCTCCTTCGAGTTATTTTACGTGGTTCCTTATAATTATAGGCTCGCAAAACTTTGGAAGAGTAACGTTTTTAGATGTGCTGTTAAGAATGAGTTCATTGACTAATGTAATACGAATCGCTAGAACTTTTGCAAAATCAACTCAAGCAATTTCAACACCGCGGTGGTATAATCAATAGAATTCTTGTTCGTATTACGTAACGTGTCATTCTTTCTTATATGACGAAGACAATATTATCATATACACATGGTATTGTTTTTAGAGAATGTTAAAACATTCAACATTTAGGGTTGGAGGCTTGCGGTAACATTCAACATTCAATCTAATTTACCTCATTTAATGATCTAGATTATAGGGTTGAAAACTAAAGCAATCATTTCAGATGTTATCAATGCAATAATAAGTGACACACATGTAGACTAGGCGATTGAAATAGGACCATCTTCTTCGGCAGGAATGCATAACGCTGCGGAAACGGCGAAACAAAGTATGACGATAGTCTAGCTTGTGTTTCCGGAAATATTCAGACTTTTGTTATCCGTCAGCTAGTTATTTTTTATGGCTTTTTTCTTATGACGCTTCAAATCAATGCCATCTCATATAAGCCATCCTTCACTCAAAATTAATGAAACTAGATAAAACTTTGACATTGAAAATAGCGTGCAAACTCTTGGCCCGTATTCCACTTAAGATTATATTCGACGCTGGAAAAACTTTTGTCCAAAACCAGGAGAAAAAAAAGGAAGTTAGTGTGACGTCTAAGTTATTTTTGTTCATCGGAATCTTTAATAGAATACTGAAAATCTCTTTTTAAATCTATTTCAGAGTCAAACTGTGATATGTACACTCTGTAACCTTCTTTGATGCATTAGTGTGTCCTACTGCATTCATAGCGAGACACACAGTGAAATATCAAAGCAAACACAAGGTTCCTGAAGCTAGGACGCTATGTGAAAATGTTAAAAGTCCACATGCAATTTGAAACTAGTTTTACGACAGTATTTCAATATAGTCCAGAACTGAAACAAACGTGTTTCGGATCTACGGTCACACTGTGCACTTCCAGTTATCTTTTCATGTCCACAGTGTGTAACATATTACGTCACGAATTTTACACAGTCAACACTATTATGAAAGAGTTCCACATCTCTTTAGTCACGTTATTATGTAGGCCTAACCATTGACATATCAGTTAACAGGCGCACTGGCGTTGTGTGGGTGTGTGTGTGTGTGTGTGTGGGAGGATGATATTTAGTGCAAGAGTTCCCCCATAGGAACGCTTCTTTGCCCATATCGGTGTTCATTTGGTCCAGGTCCTCCTGTTGCCCATGTTTAATAACTGTTTCTATTCATAATGCAAGAATTTGTGCTCCTTTTCAGTGCCTCGAATGCGGACCAGGCGGCGTAGGAAGGTGCATGGGTCCGGGGATCTGCTGCGGACCAACTATTGGCTGTCACATTAACACACAACACACACTGTCCTGTATGCGAGAAAACGAGATCTCAACGCCATGTGAACTCCCAGGAAGCCCTTGTCAGACTGTCCCAAGCGGGACATGTGGAGCAATGGGTGTATGCTGCAATAGTAGTAAGTATACGATCCCATCCATAGTATACCGAAACCTTTAGAAACTAATGCGAAGATCGGCAGCAAGATCTTGATCTGAACCCTTGGTCCCGTCTAATAAACAAGTGATATATAAGTATCTCTTTATCCTTAAAATTCTACAACCTTCAATAACTGGGCTTAAAAAGTCACATATTAATTTGATTACCGGTAATGCTTTTTATTGGCAGTAGGAATAAGCGAATAATGATTGATTCCAGGGAGTGACATGCTTGTTAACATCCCTCTAACTGAGAGATCTAAAGTGTACTCATCGGTAGGGCTATCTCTTTATCCTTACAATCCTACAAACTTCAATAATTGGGCTTAAAAAATCACGTATTAATTTGATTAATGCTTTTTATTGACAGTAGGAATAAGCGACTAATGATTGATTCCAGGGAGTGACATGCTTGTTAACATCCCTCACTGAGAGATCTAAGATGAAATAATCGGTAGGGCTCATGAATTTACATTGAGAATTTTATTTGGGTTATTTACCAGGATTAAATTATTAAATAAAGCGAAATATGACGAAATTGCATTTTTTATGCACGTGGGTTTGTACCATTCTATAATGAAAGGGATTGAAATTGTCACTTGTCGCAAATGTAATTAAAACATTGAACCGTGGGATTTACATTTCTACGCACTTGCACTGACGCTTATACACTTTTTTAAAAATTGAATAAGAGATCGTCAGATTAATATAATTTAACGTGGGACTGAAAACCTGAAATGAAAAAAATGTTGACAGATTTAATTATATCGCAGATTAAGAGTCACTTGGAAAAATGAAACATGGAATAGTTATATTATTGGTACAGGACGTGATACCTTTGAAAAATAAAGAATCAAAGTGTGATTATACGAGACAACAAGAGAACCTTTACAGGCTATCGATTCGATTGATAGATGGAAAAACATGTAGAAGCACAAAATTAGAGATAAAAGAGAATGTAAATGCGAGTAAGAGGAAGATTACAAAATAGATGGAGGGTCCATAAAGAGAAAAAAGAAGCAAGCAATGAATTAAATGATAGAGAAAGATGAGGAAAGGAAAATCTGAGATGAGAATCGTTCATTTGTCAGACAGAAAATGTCATATCTCTCTTGTGCGCCACTAGCAACTCAACTAATAAAGCTTTTCAAATTTCTGAACGTGAAATGAAATGATCAGAGCTCGCTATACGGAAACAATTGCCTTTATCAAGCACTTCCAGCGGAATTGAAAGAATGGATTACATCCCAAACCCCGTTAGCTTAGACGATGAATAATAATCAGAGAGTGGATCTTAAGAATTTAGATGGAGAAAAAATGGAATGTTGAAATGAAAACCAGAATACGAAACTGCTAGTGGATTTTTTTTTAAAGCATGAATAATAAACCCACTGCGTTTAACCAACCTTATCATTTTTTAAATTTAGTAATTGCATTTATCTTTAAAATCTTAGAAGCCCCTCCTTATTCCTTTTCTAAAAAGAATTTAAATGTTGTTTTAAGGTTGACAGTTTTGTTTGATACACTTTAATTATTGGATAGTCAACTATCTGCTATTAATTAATGGATTGAATCTATAACATCAAATTATAGAAAAATGTATCTTTATTGGCTATGAATAACAATTTATTGGCTATTTCAAACAATGAACTAAAACCTGATTCATTTCCTATCATCCTCTCCCTCTCCTTCTTTTACCCTTTCCACCCCCTTCACTAATCCCTCTTCGCTCTGTCCGTTTTCTCTTCTCTTCATCTCTTTGTGTTCCCTCTCTCCTCTTCCTCCCTATCCTCCTTTCTTGATCTCCCGTCTCTCTAACTCTTCCGCTCTCACAATCTTTCTCTCTTTCCAATCCTCTCCTGCTGTTCGATCCATCCCACATCCTCCCCTTTCCTCTTTCCTTTGCCATCTCTACATTTTCATCTGCTTCTTTTCTCTCTTTCTCCCTCTTACTCTCTTTATCCATTTCTCTGTGTCTTCTTTTTCGATCTACTTCTCTACCGCTCATTTTCACCTCTCCCCTTCCGTTTTCTTCCCCCTTTTATACAAACTTGCCTCCTCTATCTTTATCCTCTTTCTCTCCCCTCCCTCTCGCTCTCTCTTCACCTCTGTTCCATTATTTTTCCCTCCCTCTTCCTTTTCCCTCTTCCTCCCTTTTCCCCACTCCCTCTCCTCTCTGTTTCTCCCCCTATTTCCCCTCCTCTGTCCCTTTGTTTCATTTTATCTTCAGATTCTTGTTCAGAAGATGCATCCTGTCTGATGATTGAAGAGGATGACTCCCTCAGCAGATTTGAGCAGATGAGTCGAGAGGAAAACGGTTCGACGAGGAAAGACCTCCGGGTTAAACTTCTCGATTTACTTTTGAACATGCAGGATCAATAACATTAATTGGGGAATGCTTTACAACTTCGCCAAAAAAAAATATCATAAGAAAAAGTCATTCAAAAAAGAAACAATACTATACAATATCTCCAATTAAAGAAAAAAAAGCCCCCCCCCCCTGTCAACCCGTACAACTTTCTTTTGGATGCCCTTTTCCAGACACTTTTGTTTTTGAGGAAAATCACACGACAATCGTTTATCTTGATTCACTTTCATTCTCCCAACTTGTATTGTGAGCTCAGCTATATGAGCGAAATAAAGCGATCGATTCATAAAATAGGATATTTTTGTTCCTTCTTCATAATAATTGAAGAAATTGTGTAATATTTGTAAATAATGACATAAAGATATATCTAGGTTTATTTCACTTCTGCTTGCATTCTGTGCTTCACTTACCTGTACATGTTACTCTTTATGGTCCTTAAAATGTGATGATTATGTTATTCATCCCTTTAATTTCGTCTTTTTTTTCCTACTGCAAATGGGAAAAATCGTATCAGAATGTTATTTTTTGCATTGCCATATTATGAAGAGAGATGTTGCAATCAACCTCCGAACCGGGAGAAGAACCTTAGATAGATAGATAGAATATGATAAATAACAATCCGAGGTATAATTGGCAAAGGGACTGATTCTCATTTAAACCCCTGTACAAAATATATGAGCAATACGTTGGAACACTGAATATAAGAATTTTTCCATAAAATAGATTTGTCAAAACAAAATCCAAAATTGATGATATGATCTTAAAATATTATCTTTTCTGACACCAAATAATATATTCTTAAGGTTACTCTGGAAACAAAGATCAAGCTTAAAATATATATTTGTTTAATTGTATGCGGCAAAGGTTTTCATTCAATGATGGTTTTGATTGATATAGGGAATGCCTGTCATAATTTTATATGAGGTGCAATGATGAGTTGATAGAATGTTATGGTACAGTTCCTCGGGCATGCGCATTTATGACAGTATGTTGGTTGAAGAACCGTATTGTAGTATTTTGTGCGATGTCGTAACAAAAACTCATCAACATTTAGTCACAATTACAACATAAGATGATTTGAATATTGTTCTTTATGATGGTAGATTGCGACTTTCTTTTTAATATAATAAACCAAATTATTATCGTCATGAATTTCACGAATTTTCATGAATATCAAAACATTTGTTTTGGAGATAATTACATTAAATATAATTTCATTTTTAAGATGAGTCAATAATTTCATTTTGTGTCTACACCATGGAGCAGAGTTCATGATACCATAGAGCAGAGTTCATGAATAAACAGTGTAGGACCCGTATGTATAATGTTTGTTTATTATGTTTAATCACGTCAATCCTATTTTCCCTATGGCATTTCAATGTAAGTTTTATTTACCCTGTTTATTTCATTGAGATGGGAAAATTGCCGAAATAGTTTTGATGGAGATAATGATCTAGGCTCAAGGAAAATGAAAACCAACGTACTATGTTTGCCTATTTTTCATTTTAAGTTTATCAAAAAGGATTTAGCATGCAAATCGATAGCTAGCCAGTATTGTGTGAATTTCTTCAGTAGTTTTCATCCCCACACCTAGAATTGATTCTCAATACAGAGCCTTCTGTTCTCTGGAAAATCCAATCCTTATTTGTATTACTATTATTATCATTACTGTCAATTGTATTATAATATAATCATTATTTTAATTATCATTACTCTCACCAATTTTGTTATTATTATTGTTATTACTATGATTATCATAATGATTATTAGTGTTATTATCATCAGTATGATAAACTGATACTGATTTCAATGGCTTTCTGTGGTTTTTCCTTCACATTTCATGTTTTAAATGATATCATAATCGCTGAGAACCTCAGTTTGTTTAATAAGTGCATTACTTTGTCGCGTATCTCAACAATATTATATGTTCATAAGGTACTATGTAAATAAGGCTTATTTTACGTTGTAGTGTTAATTTCTAATAAGAACAGCTGTCCTCGATGACATTACAAATAACTGGAATATCCATTTCAAAAACACAAAAGAACTGTTCTAATGAAATTACGAATTGCTGCGGAAAAGAACAGTGCATTCATATTCAGAATACAAATGTGCATAATTTTTGCTTTTGGCAAATTTAGATGGTAGATTATGGTTACGCTTTGTCAATGATAACGCATAAACGGCTTTGCAAATGTTGGTACATTTAGCATTTTGTTAACCAATTCCAAAGTTATAAAAAAACTTGTTGAAAATATATACTATATGAACTAAAATTAAGAATATATGTTGCTCCGGCAAAATATTATACATTTAAATAGGCAACAAGAGACTTTTAAAAACCAAAGATAGTGAAATTGAATTGAATGTAGGTATATTGAAATATGGCCTTCGGAGAGGTAACTTGATTTTTTTCGTCAAATTAAAATTCGTTTTTAAATTCCGAATTAAGTAAGATCAAAAGGGTTTTTATCTAACATAAAACATTGAATGTCTAAATTCGTTTTTATAATTGTGATAGTTGTAACAGATAAACATTCAAGCCATGCAAGATTGTGATGACTATCTATCTCTAGGAATATGTATATGTCATGAATGCTTTCTTGGCTTGTCTTCTATATTGTAACATTGTTACAATCAAGGTTCAAAAATTTATTATCCTAGTGTAATCTTGTATGTCATGTTTTATCACTCTTAAATCACCAAATATGATTGTGAAATGTATGTAAGTTCATTAGGTTTACAATGCTATAGCAGATTCCTTTCAACCTAGAAAATATTGCATTTTTTATTTCTTAAGTTTATGGAAACATTCAACGATGTATATGAATACTGTTGACATTTCTGTTCTTTTACATAAGAATAATTTTGTTCACAGAAAATCACTTTGATTAGAAAAAAGCCTAGATATGCGATTAAAATTCATGAAAGCATTATTTCATTTCCAAAATATTGTGAAGACTGTTGTTTATTTTGTTTCTTGTATTTGTAACATTCAATTTGAAGTATTCCATAACATGCGATACAATATTGGTACTTTTTGTTGGTGTTATCATAATTATAGCCTCCCGTCCTACATTCAAAATGCTCCTTCTACATCCACTTTCAAAGTAATGTTAAAAACCCATCTGTTCAAATCCATACGATAATTCTGTCTCCTCTAAACATGTCAAACAAATAAATAAATAAATTATGTCGTACTACTATTGGTTATGAAATAAGCCATCTTTAGCACAATTTAAGTTAGATTAAGTTGATTTATTCATTTATTTGTAACAAACTGTAATTTTGATTTTGTAACATAACTTAGCATAACATACTGTAATTTTGTACTGAACAATGTTGTGTATTCGTGGTGCTGTCGTCCCGGCTTTTATTTCGTGTTAGGATCTCGCTTCACTTAATGGCTGCTGGGACAACAGCACCACAGCGCCTAGAATCAATGTATTAGGCGCGTTATAAATGTGATCTATTATTATTATTATTATCTTTGATATAACACCATTTCTCTATCTGGTGACCAATGCTCAAAACTTAACCCGAAATAGATATGACGACATCATTATGGATATATCAATGATACCTTGGTGAGTCACTGTTTTACACAGTGATTTGATTCCCTCTTTTTATTCTATGAATACATGAAAGCTTTTTAAGCATGACAAATTATTTTTAAAAATTCAAGGTATCGTAGTATCATGCACTTGACTCTCAATCCTTGGATGGAGGGTGCGAATCTAGGGATGAAGGGTGCAAATCTAGGGATGAAGGGTGCGAATCTAGGGATGAAGGGTGCGAATCTAGGGATG
>BEXV01000512.1:214512-225365 GCA_003118195.1 Hemicentrotus pulcherrimus | reverse complement strand
TGAGATTATTTACAAAACTTGTGAAGTTTCTGTCGATCGAAATTTGTAAAAGACTATGTTGAGATTGAACCATTAATTGACTACTTGATGTTGTCACCTGTATGTTTAATACATCAATACATTATTTATCAAATGCATCCAACATATTTTCTCATTGAGATTTTAGAAAGTTACAAAAATTTCGATCATGATACTTTTTGTATGCTTGAATTTATAAAACTAGTCTGTTTTGTAATTACATAATACAGTATCATATCAAGTTTTTTTCTCATTTCTAAAAGAAAACGAAACAAATTTTAAGTGCTAAAGCATTATAATGAAAGATAACAAATCTTTGAACATATACAATCATCACTTTGTTCATAAAATGAAAAGGATGTGTTAATGAAAAATAAAATCATACAGATGTGCGTACATGCACAGATCCTGTAAAGGCTTAAAGGGATCAGGTTACTTTGTCTCAGATTCTGAAAAGAAATCCTGGATTTACATATATAAAAGGAAGGCAAGTAAAATAAAAGGTAAAACGAAAAGGGGTGGGGTTGAGCCCACGTCATTTACATAAAAGGTAGACTGAGGGAAAGATGTCTCCTAAAAGATTAACTCGATGCTTTCAATTTAATATCATCTGGGAGATCATTCAACAGTGGGAGATCATTCATTAAACAACAGCTTTTTCCCTAAAAATCAAATACTAAATTGTCCTTGCGTTGTCCTACATTTGGGTTGATAAAGTAAGCCACTTTATTTTCTCCTTGTTGCATAGCTGTGCTGTTTCATCTGACATAATCGACTAGAGAGTGTGGTAATTTAATGCACCTTTTTTTACCAAATCATACATTAATATTGATACATGAAGTTCGTGAAGTTTTAAAATATTTAATATTTCTAGACTTTGAAAAAGAGGTTTGGAGTCTGTTATAAGTGGACTAAATGTACAGATTCTCATTGCAATTTTTTGACTTTAAGGTTTTAAAAAGAGGTTTGGAGTCTGTTCTAAGTGGACTAAATGTAGATTCTCATTGCAATTTTTTTACTTTAAGACTTTAAGGTTTTAAGGCCAAAAAATTTAAATTCCAACTGCATTTGAATAATAAAGTAATTTAGAACTTCCCTACAAAAGGTGGGGCTTGAAAATGTCTTGAAGTGGGAAAATAACGACTATAGTTGTCAAATCGACTTTAGAGCTATAGAGCCCAAAAGTAATAGTCTTGATTTTCAGACAATTGTACCGAATGGTCATACGTTTTATGCTGCGCAAAGATTCAATTAGTTTAATCTTGGCCATCACAAGAAGTGGGTTATTGATGTAGACAAATGCTCATGTACCATTTACAACTCTTTTTATGTATGTTNGAAAGACTATGTTGAGATTGAACCATTAATTGACTACTTGATGTTGTCACCTGTATATGTGTAATACATCAATACATCATTTATCAAATGCATCCAACACATTTCTCATTGAGATTTTTAAAAGTTACCAAAATTTCGTTCAAGATACTTTTTGTATGCTTGAATTAATATTTGCTTTATCAATGTTCAATCTTGCCAATGTTACCAACAACGGGCTTTGAAATTTATCAATATCAGTATTGGGCTTACGATAAGTTATACCTACACTCAATTTCCTCGATTCAGGTCAGCTTCTAAAGTCTCTGGTTAGAAACCGACCGGAATCTAGAAAATTCTAAACGTATCCATTAAATCACTCATTGAGTGATTTAATGGATACGTTTAGCATAATTTAAATGAAGATCGAATGTAAGCTAAAACTCCACCACCCCTTGTTAATCCTGTCTGTCTAATCCTTCTATCTTCCCTACTATCTCTGTTATCTCTACTATCCTTTTTCTGATATAAATTTGTTTGAAACCTGTATTTAGATTATGTAATATGTAATTATTCTTTGTGAATAATTTGTAAATATTATTGATGTTATTTTTGCAATGTTGTCTTCTTTTGTCCAAGGACTCATAATCGTTTCCCACCGTATTGAAGAGATTCCAACCCTCCTCAAGTTTCCTTGTTTGAGTAACGAATGATATTATTAATTGTATGCATACTAATTGTATACCATATTGAAATATTACACAAATCATGATTTACAGTATCAACAAGTGTATCAATATTTTTGATATCAAAGTATATTTGTATCGCCTGCAGAAAGAACGTAAGCTAGAATATTTGATGATTTTATTATATCATTTACATAAATCAACAATAAAACGGGCCTAAGATGGAGCCTTGAGGAACTCCACATGTGAGGTTCAATTTTGAGGAACTATTAGAAGGATTGTCATCACATTGTGCCTAAGAAAAATACATCATAATAGATCAATTGTAATACGTTATGGTATTATAGTCAAATATAAGTTCGGATAAATGCAACTGAAATCCGAATTTCAATTTGTTTTGTCAGAGAAGCTCCTGGCAATGGCCACTCTCGGAGAGACCGATGCGTACACTTTACGCAAGGTCAACGTTGAGGACGCTATCACTGACCTTAAGCTGATGAACATTGCCAAGCAGATTGGGCCTGAGTCATGGCGTCTAGTTGGACTTGAATTAGGTCTCAGGTAGGCAAATACACTCTTTTGTTTTGTTCATGTATGGTACTAACAAAAACTTACGGGTCAAGACCTAGAAATGCAACCTCTATCCCTACTCCCATGTGTTTGGAAGGAGTTTGTGTTTTTTGTATGTCACCCCCNCTGCGCAAAGATTCAATCAGTTTAATCTTGGACATCACAAGAAGTGGGTTATTGATGTAGACAAATGCTCAAGTACTCTTTACAACTCTTTTCATGTATGTTACTACCAACGAAGAAAAAAAAGCCAGTCAGTCACTCAATAGTGTCTGACAGTGAAATATTATTGATGTTATTTTTGCAATGCTGTCTTCTTTTGTCCAAGGACTCATAATCGTTTCCCACCGTATCGAAGAGATGCCAACCCTCCCCAAGTTTCAGTGACGTTTCCTGAATTTGTGTAGTTTTGGGGTAAACGTCACTCCACACAAATTTTATTTTAATGCATCCCTGATTTTTTGGAAGATTATTCGTATCATGGTGTATGCAATAGAAACCTTCCTGATTTCTGAATGTTTTCTCCCTGAAAGCTGAATATGAAGGTGGCAAATCTGGTATTGAAATACATAAAACAAAAAAAATCAAACACACACACACCAAACGCAAGAATGATCGTTTCCGAATATCGACTCCTCTTCCGTCCACTTCCCCTTTTTTCAGTAGGCCTAATTCTAGTTTCAAGTTTCAATAAACAAACCAAACGTAAGAATGATCGTTTCCGCATATCGTCACTCCTCTACCGTCCACTTCCCCTCTATTTGTGTAGGCCTAATTCTAGCTTCAAGATTCAATTAACACTTATTTCCTTCGCAAAAGCAAAAGTGTATATCCAGTTTGATCCCTGAGTTTAGGCGTAGATGATGTGATGAGTATTGAAAAATGCAGTTTAAATAAAAACCTTGAATTAAAATTGTGCTTAAAACTTTTCCTTCATTGTTTTGTTTTGTTTTGTTTTATTTCCACTTTTTCATATCAATACAAAGAAACAAACAAATACATATAATGAAATAACATGTAAGTTTGACAAAAATTTGTTTCTAGTTAGAAATGAAAGTTTCATACCAAAGGAAAAAGCAGGAGACCACATGTCGTAAGCGTAATTAACAAATTAAAAGAGCAACCCATGCAACTGCATTGTATTCAATGTTAAATAAGATATAAGTGAAGTGATTCAAAGTGAGCATTACTGAATTAATTTTGAGTGAAAATAACAAAACATATTTCGTGTTGAGAAGTGCATTTGTGCAATGTGCAACAATGTTGCTTGGTGGAACAAAAAGAGAATTATACCGTGATATTAATTGTGTGTTGGTTTCAGTAACGAACGATATTATTAATTGTATGCATATTAATTGTATACCATATTGAAATATTACACAAATCATGATTTACAGTATCAACAAGTGTATCAATATTTTTGTGTGAGTAAAGTATATTTGTATCGTCGGCAAAAAGAACGTAAGCTAGAATATTTGATGATTTTATTATATCATTTACATAAATCAAAAATAAAAGCGGGCCTAAGATGGAGCCTTGAGGAACTCCACATGTGAGGTTCAATTTTGAGGAACTATTAGAAGGATTGTCATCACATTGTGCCTAAGAAAAATACATCATAATAGATCAATTGTAATACGTTATGGTATTATAGTCAAATATAAGTTCGGATAAATGCAACTGAAATCCGAATTTCAATTTGTTTTGTCAGAGAAGCTCCTGGCAATGGCCACTCTCGGAGAGACCGATGCGTACACTTTACGCAAGGTCAACGTTGAGGACGCTATCACTGACCTTAAGCTGATGAACATTGCCAAGCAGATTGGGCCCGAGTCATGGCGTCTAGTTGGACTAGAACTAGGGCTAAGGTAGGCAAATACACTCTTTTGTTTTGTTCATGTATGGTACTAACAAAAACTTACGGGTCAAGACCTAGAAATGCAACCTCTATCCCTACTCCCATGTGTTTGGAAGGAGTTTGTGTTTTTGTACCCCCCCCCCCCTCTCCCTCTCTCTCTCTCTGATCGAATGATGGCGTAAACAGGGGGAAGAAAAAAAATGTCAGAGGAAAGGGGAAATAAAACATCATTGAATTGTAAGATAATAGTGCCCCTCCCGCACAATCGCTTCCAATCAGCGATCTTCTTGATATCCCATAACGATCTGGATTTCCATTTTTGGATTGATTTTAATTCTAAGCTGGAGCAAAATACAATCAATGTTCACTCAGATAGATTATGCCCTGTCAATATTTCACCCCCATTCTCTTGTGTATTTTTCCTCCCCTAAGATCGAAGACCGTCGGCACGGATTAATGAACAAAATATTTTACATCATTTGACTAAAAATGGACGAACTTGCTTCATGCATTGCATCTTTTAAGAGCAATCTTCACGTTCTATCAAATATCTTTTGTTCTAAAATGGAGCCTCTTCCCGGATATGTAAATAAAATTGAGCACATACTAATAAACAAAAACACAGAAAGACTACCATTGCGACAAGACTTTGGCCTTATATAACAAGAAGGCCAAGTCCAATAACAAGGAGTGGGAGTTTCTGGGACATAAATATAGTATTTTAGAGGATTTTTAACGTGTGTTTGATTGATGATCTTATACAGGGAGCCTGAACTAGCCCATATTGAGAGGGACCACAGATCCAACATAGCGGAAGGCACGTACCAAATGCTGATTAAGTGGCGTCGGGATCAGAAGAATGCGGATGCGGCTTTCTGCAGGTTGCAGAACGCCTTGATCAACGCTAAACTGGGCGCTGTCGCCCGTCAACTTATCAGAGGTGAGTCTAGATGAAGGAAGTGCAATGTTATGACAATTTATCCTGGAAACTACCACCCCTCCCCCTCCCAAAAGAACAAGAACACACAATTCACAAAAAAAACAATAAAAGTACCATCTTAAGATTAGTGACTTAGCGTTGGATCGTTAATTGGGATGGCATTTGTCTCAGAAGGTGGATTTCTAGGCGAAGTCTGGAAAGAAATGGTCAAAGATCAAGGAAAAATCAATTTCTCACATGTTCTTGTTTCGTCGTCCTTTTATTCCTTTTCTCTCATTTTCACCATCTCTCCCCCTTGTATCGGTGTGTTCATGTCTCCCCCCTCTTTACTTTCTTACGTTGTCGCCATGCTGTGTAGACAGGTATTCCCCTGCGCTGATTGACTGAACCTCGTGATCCTTGGTCGAGTTCGTAGGCCCCTATTTCACTTAGGCCCAGCGCGCACTACACGATCCAACTGCGAAACCCATTTTGGAAGAATTTTCCATTTACAGCAATTTACAGGATTATATTTGAACATTCAAACATGTAACATCTTAATGATCGCAGATCCGATTTTTAAAGTGATTAATAAAAGGAGGAAAGGCTAAATCGGCTCAGAATCGTATTTACGTCAGACCAGTAGTACGACTGTCTACGATTTGGAGCCGATGCGGCTTTTATTTTGATTAAGAATGCTTAAACTCATCAAAGGCTATTAAATTATGATTGGTAGTATTCTTATCATCAATACAACTTCAATCAGCAGAACGTTCTTTCTTAAAGCCCCCCATCACACCGAACTAGTTCTCACTACGTTCTGAAACCGTCCTAGAAATCGTCAAACGGGCTGTGGTCGGGGTAAAATTTCTAAATGAAGTTTATAATACGATCCTAGTTCTTTCATGAACAGTCTTTGATACGTCCATTTCGTCTGTACCCCGTCCACAGTCAGTTCTTATCAAGTCCAGATCGGGTAAATTTTCCATTTCCAGGCAGTCTAAGCCAGTCCGTAGTCAATTTAAACCCGTTCTTAACTAGTCCTTCCTCGTTCCCAATACGACCAAACCCATTCTAACCAGTAAACCGACCACCCCGTTCAGAGACAGTTCAACTCCTCCTCATCTCGTTCTCAGCGCGTTCAAACGCGCTCCTTTAGTGCGTGTGCAATCCTGTCCTGGCTCGAGGGCTAAGTAAATCCAGCGAGTTCTTGTCATTCCCCACTTTCGTTCAAAGCTTCAAGCTGTGCAGAAAAAAAAAACACAATTCGACCCGGCCTTATTGCTAATTGATGCTCGACCTCGTCACGTTGTAACACGTTCCTAGAAGTTTTAAGTACGTTATCATGCACTCTGTCTAATTGTGGAACGAGGACAATTTTGGACAGGCTCACAGTTCTAGAGCACCCTCCCATCCAAACCAGTACGAGCCCGTACATGAAGTTCCTAAACATATCATAAACAGTTAAAACTACGTTCAGCCAGTTGGCACACAGTTTGAGCCCTATGGCAACATTTTCCAGAGCGTAGTGTGAAATAGTTTGGTGTGATGGGGGCCTTAGATTCCTATAACTCATAATTATACTTGCTATTTCTTGAAGAATCGGATCACAGTCGCATCGTGTAGTGCGTGCTGCGCTGCGCTTTGGTCCCTACCATTGTTTCCGAGTCTTAGGGGCATTATTACCCCACTCAATTTACTCTGAAAGACACACTAAATGAAAAGGCATATCATCTAGCCTCAGGGATAAAGAAAGGGTTTTAGTAAGTTATGTTTTACACAGATCAGAAGTTGTACCTTTGATTATGTATTTCTTATTTATTCAGGTTCGGCATATGGCATTGACTTATTGGATGGTGGCGGTATCCTCAACACAAGTCTCTTGAAGGAAGATAACTTTGATACCCGGCAACTAAGAAGAGAACTCGAGATGAAATACCACTCGCATCTCTGCACCATGCGGCTCCTACCTTGGGATGCGAGATCAAGAGTCGCCGTCGATCGTTACTTTACCGACATTGGGATCTCACTGGAAGATACCTCGGTGCGGCAACACACCAAGATTTCCTTGGACAATAATCGCCATGATATTTTTACAATCAGCGCGTCGAAGAACTTACCTACTAACCGGATCCTCCTTCAGGGAAATTCAGGATCAGGGAAATCGACGGTTGTTGCGAAGCTGGCGCTTGATTGGATTACACGTCATCCAAAATCACCCCTCAAAGACCTCCCACTTCTGTTCGTTCTCCCTTTGCATAAGTTGAACGAAACGTCGAATTTTGGTGAAGCTGTGCGAGAACATCTACTACCAGAAGACACGGCGTTCACAGCAGAGGCCATCGAAGCATACGTGAAAGCGAACCCAAGAGAAGCCTTGCTCGTCCTAGATGGACATGATGGGATGATGAAAAGCAAGGCGAAAGGTGATAAGGTTGGGAACCTGGTGAAGATCATTGAGAACAAACGCCTGACAGAGTGCAAGGTTCTTGTAACGTCAAAGTATTGGAGCGTGGTGCAGATGAAGGAATCGGTCATTCGACAATATACCCTTCTGGAGATGGAAGGCTTCAAGGTAGAAGATACTTTCTCCTACATACTATCTTACTTTGAAGATGACAAAGAGATGGCACAGGGTTTGATTCGTCACATTGAAGCCTGTCCAGATCTGATGGAGAGCTTATGTCCGCGTCCTCTTTCTTGTTCTATCTTATGCCATCTCTGGGAAGAAGATCTCAGCAAGGGAGGAGGGGATCGTCTGGGAACCAGCAGCCAGATGACAGATCACATCGTGCACAATCTATGGACGCACCTGGAGGCCAGGAACAAGGATGAAGATCTCGGCGATGGATTAGATCGCCTAAGTCTTATCTCAGAGACCCCACATGTAAGAAGGTTAACTTTTCTCTTTGAAAGGTTGAGTGTTGGCTGGAAACGGTCGACGAAAAGAGGAATTGTTGAGGGAATTCCTAGGCATTCGCCAAAATCCACGATGTCCCGCCTGGGTAAGGTTGCTCTGGAGAAATTAGTATCAAGGAACCCCGATGGAGAGTTAGAACAGAAGGATATACTTTTTTTGTGGTGAGTTCACAGAAATTGGTCTGGCAGCAGGAATTCTATCACACAATCGAGGTGGAAGCAGTGGGTTCCCACTTCGGAGAGGCTTTCATAGTCGAAACCTTAAAGGGGTGCAATTCAGCGACAAGGGAATGATGCAGAAGTGTGCAGCTGTCCACCTGGCATCTCTGTGGAAGAGAAACCATGCCAAATTCACAGAGTTTCTCGAGCACTTGAAGGACAAATTTGTCGCTGAAGAATTCGAGATCGTATTGATGCTTGCTTGCGGTGAAGATGCTAATGTGGCAAGAGAGATCCTCCTGCACCTTTCTTCTGTTTCAGCTTCACATGATCTAATGCTGAAATGCTATTTTGAGTGTCCCGAAGAAGTATCAGTAGACGAGGAAATGGCTCGAATATTTAAGGAAAAGCACCATGTGACCCTCTCCAGCCCAGGGTGCCACACACTTTCTGCGCTTAAGTATTTTCTCAAGAAATGGAGTACTGAGGACTTTGCAATCAGAAAACTGTCGATAACGGCTCTTCCCTTGAGGAGCATGCGGAGTCTTGTAGAGGCCCTTGACAGAGAGCACTGCAGAAGCATTTCTACCATGAGCTTGTCTAGGTGTGACTTTGACGAAACCGACCTCCCAGCACTGCTCTATGCACTTGGAGATCTTCCCTCACTTTCTGAATTGACCATGCCCGGTTCAACGATTGGACCAGGTTTCATCCAGAACATCAGTCGTCTGCCACAAGGATGCTTTAAGAGCCTGGAAACCCTCAAATTGCCAATCTGCATCGCTTGCGCTGATTCGTTCTTTAGAGCAGTCTTCTGGTCCGGCCAATTTCCAGTACTTCTGAGAACCTTTCTCATCATCCAGGACGTTTGCTATAATGACACTCAGCACAAGGATGATGATGAAATTGAGGAACATACCATTCCGACACAGCTTTTGGAGATATCTTTGAGCTGCAGCACTCTCGCCCGCCACGGATCTCAACGCTTTGCTAGAACCCTCACCAATGCAACAAAGCTAGAGAGTCTATCCCTTATCAAATGCAACTTCCATCCTGACTTTTTCGGTCAGATCGGTGAGCTGCTTGCTCTGAGAAAAGTTGTCTTGCGCATGGAATCGTGGAAGGGACTTCACTTTGAGACTTTCCTGAAGAAGTGCCCAAGACTGAGTCACATGGAGATCAGCTTCCCATCTTCAGCTCGGCATGGGGACGTGGAGGAGACGTTAGAGGTTATCCCATGTATCTTGTCCAGTCTACCAGGCTTGAATACCATGCACTTTGCATTGGGTGTCGGCTGTGACTTCACAGCTAACGATCACACCTTGAATGCGATCTGTGATGCATTGAAGAGCTGCAAGGCGTTTAACAGCCTAATCCTCACTGGTATTAAGATGAACACGCAACGTGGGATAGACATCATTCGTACCTGCCAAGGTACCTCCGTCCGAATCATTGCGTGAGTCTGAAACAAAGTATATACACAATAAATACAGCATTGTAGTCAACAAAGACATGTTGGGGACCTACAAGTTCATGCATCGGCATCGATTGCTCTGAAGTTAAATCCTACACAAACCGAATTCGTAACTTCAACCCGGGGCCTAACACTGTATCTAACCCTCAACTGTAGAGTTATCTTAAAAATCCAAATGCAACCATGGCCCTGACCGGATCAATATAAGCCGGAGTATGACTGTGTTAGGTCATCATTTTTGTACAAGCAATCGCAGATTCAAAGACACACGGAAACCAAACGAAAAGCAATTCCATTTTAATTACTCGGTTCTAACAGTTACAATTTTCTCCCCATGACATATTCGAGAGGGGTTCATTCGTTCCAATCTTTTTAGGCATAAAACATGCACGTATGATGCTAAACTTTCCTTTAATCGCAATTTTTAACAGTAGATTTTTCATGAAAGATGAAACTGCGTTAACCCGTACTTTTAAGTGAGTGGCCGTTTTTGAATTTCTCCTTCTTTTTTGTTTACAGTCTTACAGCATGTTTCCGACCAGCAGAAGATTTGACGGAGCTGTGGCAATTGCGTGATGAAGTGAACAAAGGCAAGACAATGGTAGTTGAATGCTGAGCAGAGGCATCGTCAAGCAAGACACCACTATTCATAATAATAATAATAATAATAATAATACTCAGTTTTTATATAGCGCTTATTACAACACTAAGCGCTTCTAAACTTGGAGATTAGTACACCGGCTTTAGCTGTGCTGCCATTGAACCTTGGCCTAAGGGTTGTGAGGTAGGAGATTCTTGAAGAAAATCCCCCTGATAAATATTTCCATCTATATTAACAGATGAATATTATTACAGACTAAGTAGTTTCATGCTGATTACGTTGCTATCCTTTCTGTTTCCGCAAGATTGTTGAATAAACTACTAAAGTCTGTCATA